>CM076580.1:1572511463-1572813499 GCA_034641835.2 Pinus albicaulis
GCGCAGCCCTGCGCGACAGCAAGGAATCCATGGAACGAGCACAGTCGAAGATTATCAATGTCGAAGACCAGGATGAACCAGAGCAGAGAATTGATGGACAAATTAGTGGGGATTACGGCTAAGACAGTTATCAATAGCCTAATCCCCAATCTAAAACACAGTTTAAAGGAAATCCTAAAAGTTTTTTATCAGGAAAACCCTCCAATGCCACAGATGGAGGCGAATTGATTCCTCCCAGCTGTTAGTGCCTAGATCCACCCGAGGCTGAAATAAGGTAGAAGAAGGACAACACCAAACCACGCTCAGCCTCGTAGCTAGCCCTACAAGGACAGGAGAGGGCTCTCTCCGGGTCGATCTCAATGAAAATATTCAAAGGATCTTGAGATGACTTAAAAAACAACTGATCTTAGGCTAGATAAACAAATAGGAGGGTTTTATTTTTATTTTTAGGGTTTTTTGTTGGAAAAAGAGAAAAACAATTTTTGGGCTTAGGGATGAGGCCAAATATTGCAGAGTTCAAGTTGGGGCAGGGTAGGCAATGGATTTGACGTCTTAGATCAATGAAATGGATAGAAAAGACTTCTGAGGAGTTGAAGAGGGCAAGAGAGAGCAAGGATCCTCTTCAAACTGACGAAAACATGTAAAACTAAACAAAAGCTTAAGGCAGAGCACCAGTAAATCAATGAATTCTACCTCAAATACTCATTTGTTTAATTCAGAAGTAAAGAGGAAGGAAATGGAATACATATATCATTAATGAAACTTACAATAACATGGAGAGAAAACATCATCAAAACTCACATGCCACAAGGATCCCAACAAGTGCTGCAAAACTCTGGTCTTTCCTTTGCCAAAAACTTAAAAATGGATGTACAATGAGGTGCCAAACTTTTCCCAAGTATCCAACCCCGAAAATGTCTCAGAAAATACAATATATAGACCATCCTAACCCCTTCCCATGCCTCTAGGGGTCGAGCTCATGCTTCTAGGAGCTGTTTCAACCAATTCTAAACATGGAGCTAAAATCTAGGCAGCCAAACAACTTGCCTCTATATGCTAGGAAACTAATCCATTCACTCAATTTTCACTTTTTAGTGAATGAATCATCTAGAACAAGTAAATACATGCCAAAATTACATCATGGTTACCTAATTACATCAAGATAGATCAATCCTCTCATGAAAAAGCAAAACTACTCAAAACTGGCCGAATTTCTGAGCTGGAAGGTGAAAAATAGGCTAAATTCCTCTATGCGTCGCGCTCCAAAGCTCTATGCGCTGTGCTACTTTGGACTTGCTTTTGGAGCACTTCTTGAAGTCAAAATTGAGCTTATCATAGCTCGTTGGAAAGCCCTAGATGTATGCTATCCAAAACAAGTGGAATTTTTCAATTTGGACCTCATTTTCCCCTCCAAAACTTCAATCTACCAAGACTACTTCCTGCTGGTGCAAAAGGTGGCAGAAAGGTGATTTTCATGGTGTTTTTGGCCCTTAAGACCACCCAGAATTTGATGAAATTCTTCGGCCATTCCTGAACATACATAATATATCATGACAAACCCAAAAATGTAAATTTTTCCTCCTGAAGTTGTCCGAAACGTAAGCGCGCATCGGGTGGTGCGACGCGTCGGGCAGAAAAACCTGTTTTGTAACCAAAAAATTTCAAAATGAAAAAATATTCTCCAAATTTGCTGAAATTTGGAGTGAAGGTCTCCCATCATGTCTCATGCTCAGCCAAGGAAGCTTCGGCCAAGATTCAGAGTGGATCCGGCCTTTTCCGATGTTTTAGTGCCTTTCTCAACCTTGCCTTCAGGATCTTCATTTTTGCTCTGCAAACGTTTGTACGGGCCCAATAGTGAGTCTTCATGTGTTTGAGCATGTCTTTGTCCCTATTGGCCTTCACCAAGAGCTTCTCCAGATGAATGTTGACATGCGTAAGGCAGGTCTCTCGCTAAACCGGTGTCATGTCACCTGGTCTCTTCTGGGCCAATGCACGGTCTTCACGGATTTGCCGCAACTCTATAAGTGTATGCTGATCCTCCAGTTGTTTATTACGCTACTCCAAGTAATCTATAACCCACTGAGATCTCTGCAACTTCACGGTCAGCGTATCAATCTCAGCCTTCTGTTCTTGGATGATCTCTTTCAGCTTTGAGCTAGGAGAGCTCGCATCAACATTGATCAAAACAAAATCAGTATCTTGGCCTCCCGAGGGGCCCTCATCGTGCATAGGCTTCTTTCCTTTGTCCTGTACCTATGCTAATGTAGAAGGCGAGACCCCTTCCACGCCATGTGGAGATATTACTCGCGCTGCTGATGAAGATAACGAGACCCCTTCCACCCCTGGTGGAGATAGTACTCGTCGTGCTGCTGCAAATAAAGCTATGTGGCCTCTCTGATATGTCACCCACACTGGAGCACTGATAGGCTTAGTCTTAGGAATCTCAAACTGATGCGAAGGTTCTGCCTCATCATGAACCATCTCGGGAGGAGGCTGGGGTGCTGCAAAGAAACCACGAGAAATGAACTCATCCCACGCGATGCCCTGTAATCCAATTTGATGCACTACAATGATTTTGATTTTGATGCACTGTTATGTTGCTGCTCCGGAGTCTTCTTCTGCACAAGGACCATCATCCGCTCTATGTTACGACACATGAAATATGGAATGCTCATCATCCGCACTCTCGTGAAATGCATCAACAGTCGAATGTGATATGCATACAAGCGTGAAAAGCAACCTTCACAACTGAAGTATCTAATGATCAGTTTCATCAATGGTGCATAAGATTCTTGCAGAAATCGGAATGGAAATACCCTGCTCAACTGCCTCAAATATCTAGGTCTGATATAAAGCTCATAATATGCTCTATCTAGCTGCTGTCTCTTATTCCACTCCTCACCAATGTTCGGTATCCTAGTAGCATCAGAAATAGTCTCTGGTGTCAAAGTGAAGTTCACTCCCGCAAGATTTACATGACCATTATGCAAATGTAGGACAAATAGGTGAGCTAACTCATGATGATGCTGAGTTTGGGCAATCATCTCACAATACTGGAAGCATGACTGACGCTGAAAACAATCCATTGCAAGCGAGCAGGCCTGCAATTGGGCCAAAGAAGTGGGCTCCTCCCTGACATTCCTGCCACTTTTATGAGATCTCCTCGGCACATTAAGCTCGGTAGATGAATCACTGTCTTGCTCATATCCCTGCTCATATGGTGAATCTGTCTCTGACATGGTGCTGAAATGTGTTTGTCAATTGTATGTTGATATATATATAGTGAGAACAACAGTTTGGTGTATGTTTTAATGCCAAATGTGTCATGTATATATCAAGGTGCTATAAGAAACATCACAGTGGGAAAAGGACTGTCAAATGAGTTTCAAGTGTGAATACAGCCACTGTTTGAGGGACTTAGGAATCTGGGGATTTATAAGCAATGGGAATGAGTGATAATAATGGGCATGTATAAATGAAATCAAAGACACAAGGTAGCCTTTGAATTTTATGGAGACTAGGATTTCAGCAGTGATAAGATAGGAGGGAAATCATGGCAGATGATAGGTTTTTGAGGATGTAAAAGTGATATAGGACAGTGAAAATGGGAAAGGGACTGCGGTATAATAACAATGATAATGATAACAATGAAAAAAATGATAATGATAACAAGAGCATAGATGTATATGGAATGAGAGTTTAAACACCAAACAATATCCAACACTTCTTTCCAAAACCCTATGGAGAAAATTTCAATAGGCGTAGGGTTTATTTTTCATCACTCAATTCTTTGATTTCTTCACTTCTAAACCACAGCACAATAGCCTAAAATCATTAAACATGATTTGACAAACTTACTTGGAGAATATTGCACTGAAACAAATTGAATTTTTGTGAGGATATGAATTTCGGCCTTAGGGCTCTATGCGCTGCGTGCAGACCCAATGCGCTGCGGCGTTTAGGTGCGCCGCACCAGAAGGAAATAACACAGCGAATTCTGGCCCTATGCGCCGCGGCCTGTGGGTGCGTCGCGCCTATGCCCAATGCGCTGTGCTGCCTTCAACACACAGTCAGCCTCCCTCAAAACACAGATTTTCTCTTTTCACTCCAAAACTCGACTTCTCTCTAAGATTTTTTTGAATGAAACTTGTTGCAAATGAATAAATAACCTTGAAAAATATCTTGAAAGAGATGGCTTTGATTTTTACTTCTTCAAAACCCAGTTTGTAATGTTCTTTTGATTTTGGCACTTTTCATTTAATTCAACTTTGTCTTTTTGCTTCCTCACTGACCTTCTAAGCTCTGAATGATGAAATTGGTTGATTTCTTGCAGGGATGTTGGCGTTGATCCTTGGCAAAGGATGACCAGAGTTCGCATGGTGAAATACAATCATGGTGGAAAAATACATATTATTACAAAAATGAATTCGACAATTTCTTATTCAAAATAGAGTTTTGAACAAGAAATTTCCTTGAGCATGTTTGATAATAAAAATTTTGAACTGAAAACATATGAAAAACCTCCTCATGACCTACAGGCATTATTTAACATTTTAGAAGACTAAATCCTAGACTCAGAAACTAAAATGACTCTTTTGACCAAAATGGCATCAATCACTGTAAATGACATGAACTGAACTTTGATGATTTTGGAAAAATTGTGATCAAACCAGCAGGTACAAACATGAGGGAAACAAGAAAAACCAAAACCCTTCCGTCAGTCGATGGCATGCCCCTAACGGAATGTAGATGAATGAGCGGAATGAGACACCTAAACCATGAAATGAAAATAAGAGAAATGATCTCTGACGGAGGGCTGTAAGGATCGACTCTAACACCAGTGACCAAAGTGCCACCTGTGCCTCAAAGTATTCAATCAAGAATAGAACTTATTGATCGGGATCAGATATTTTACCTCGACACAGCCGAAGAGTTACTTCTGCCAGGAATTTAATGAAAGGATGTCTGCAGAGTAGCTCCAACATCACACAGAGCCTCAAAGGTCAACAAAAGCTCCCGCCGAGCTTAATTCATAAGTGTAAACCAATTAATACAGTGAAACACCTGTATAGTTTCTTCGCTGAGCCTCCCAAGGGCCAAGAAAACATTAACTCTGTATTAATTGTATTTGAGATCTTTAATCAAATCTCACCTCCTCATCCTTCTATATATACTTCAGTAGAAGATGAGTGAGGGGTTGGTTGTTGATGTAATTGTTGAAGCATTGTAATGTAATTGAGCTGAAGATCCCTGATTGTAAATAGTATTTCACTGGCTCTTGGAGCTCTGCTTGTAACAGATAAGTTAGGTTATGAAAGAAAGATGAATTAAAACACTGGACGTGAATATTGTAACCGGTTTGGAGCATCAATACAAGCTGATTTATGGGATCCTGGTCTATGTTAACGGTGATGTTATTCTTATTGTAACTTGTTATTTTATTCCTGTTTTCATTGTGTTTCATTTCTTCTGTAAAGAACAGTTTGAACAGGGTTAGGACCTATTGTAATACCAGTAACCTTCTCTGGCTGAGAAATCTTTATTTAAATGTTTTCTTCCCACTATGTTATTTGAAAATGATTTAATTCAGTTTAAGCATAGGAATGCTGGCATTCCCTCATCTTATTGTCTTAGCTGAATATCATGTTTGAATGTTACTTTCAGTATATGTTGTGTGAAGATGAATTGAGGAAGATATGGTGAGCCCTGGTCCCAGTCTTGTTTGCATAACTGTTTGATTGTTTCCCTTAGAATGTGTTAAAATCTGGATAGTTTCAAAGTACTTACTAGATCTTAGGCCATTCTATGTTATCTCTGTGATTGTCTTGGAAGTAGCCAAGTAAAGAAGAGCTAGGAGAGGATTTGTGGTGAGCCTGGCCTGCTAGCTTCTACTCCAAAAGTTGCCTTCAACTTTCCCTTTGTTTTTTTATATGTTTTCTATTGAAAGTATATCAAAGGCTGGCTAGTTTCAAAGTACCTACCAGATCCTAGTTTTCTTTCATGTTTTTCTTAAGTGCCTAGTCAAAGGCTGGCTAGTTTCAAAGTACCTGCCAGATCCTAGTTTTCTTTCATGTTTTTCTTAAGTTCCTGGTCAAAGGCTGGCTAGTTTCAAAGTACTTACCAAATCCTGGGTTGCTCTTTGTTCTACATCTGTTTATTTCCCCTTCTTAATGTATCACTTCGTTCCATAAATCAAACTTTAAAGAGATCCTTAAACATAGATGACTTTCCCCATGGACCACTCTTGCCTCTTGCTGCTCCAATTAAATCCTCTTATGACTCCATAGCCCAATGGACTGAAAACCTGCCGTCATCTTTCTTCTTGATCAAAACTTACTCTTTTTCTTGCAACTTCTCACCTTTGAACCTCTTTACCTTTGGGACTTTTCACCTCTAAACAGCAATCATGTTCAACCATCCAAAAACAAACAAAACCTTTGGACTTCATAACTAGCCTAATATCATTATTCCAAACTTCAAAGACAAATCCATCTTTGCACTCATTGGAGAGATCCCTCTCCGGATTCAGGAGGGCTAGATCCTAGAATCCAAAAGTTGGTTGAAACGATGTTGTTTCTGTAATTGGACTTTGCCAATCTTGCTAATAAATTACATATTCCCAACAAGCCCGGCGCCATTACTGGTATTCAATTTTTCTCGCCGTGAATTTATTCATGTCCGTCCTGTTTGTAGTGTGCCATGGCCATTTATGGGAAATGGTGTCGTCTCCTCCCAACAATTACCCCTTTGTCTCTCTATCAAGTTTTTTCTCAGCTATATTGATCCTTATTGCATTTCTGCCCCTCTCTCAACCCTTCAGATGCCTTGTGCCCACTCGATCCACGTTGCATAATGCCTTTATTCTCTTCCATCTCATTCTATTCATTCGCCTCACTTGCATTCTCAAAATTCTGTCAGCTCCATGCCTCGCCACCATCGAATTCATTATCACAGAGGTGGAGGCCAAGGATCTTCCTCTCGCCCTCCCATCCCCGTCATGGTGGAGTGCTCTATGGATTTTTCATTGGCCTTGGAGGTGTTGGAGGTGCTTGAACCTCAACACCTCTCTTCCCATATCTCCCTTCAATTTCCTGAAGCCCAGCCATACCATTCTAGCTCATGGTCTAGGAAAATGATGCAAAAATCAACTCTTTCTCCATCCTACCCCTAGAAACCTCAAAAAATGGTGGCTCTTCCGATCAAACCTATGGAGGAATCATCAGACAACGAAGGCAGCAGGAGTTTCGTTGAAGGGGGCAAGGTAGAAGAAACGAGAGCTCATTCCACCTCCACACCTGAGATGGACCCTTAGAGTTCCAAGCCAGAAGATGAAACCTCCGAATATGGTTGCAACATAGAAGAAGGGAAACCTCCTCAGCAAATTCAGGATGCAAAGAACCAGAACGTCTAGTGCCATGGTTCCTCCTTTTCTAGTTTTTTCCAGCTTTACCATAATATCTATGCCTATTTACATTTTTCACAACAAACTTAGTTACTTGGTTCTTTTGTTTAATGTTGGTTTCCCCTTAAGGGACAACTCTTATTATGCTCTGTGGGCTAGTTTCCCCCCAAGGGGAAACCCCATTTTTGTATTTTTGAATTTTCTCTTTCCCTCTGGGATTGGATAACTTAACAATCCCAGTCAGGAAGTTGGATTGTACCTTTGTACTTTTTGTATTATATAATAGAATCTAGTCATATTCAGAAAAAAAAATTAAAAAAAAAAAAAATAAAAAAAAAAAAAAAAAAAAATATATATATATATATATATATATATATATAAAGAGAGAGAGAGAGAGGATACCAACAAAAACCAAAGTGATTCTATTCTTCTTTGCATTGCACTCGCACCTGCGAGATATTCAAACCCATATTTTTATACAAAATATAGGGAATTTATTCCATAGCAAAATAAGGATGTGTGAGCTGAAAACATGCTTCTCAATGATGACATTTGGGCCCTTCTAGAGGCCCTCTAATAACAAAAAGAACAATTGTCACAATGATCAGAAACTGAATTGGGGGAAAAAATGTGCTAAACATGAAAGTGCTCAGAATGACCACTTGGAACTTGAACGATTGGATAGGTCTCGTCACCCTGATTCTGGCGCACTTCGTTTCATCAAAAACCGAATCTGTATGTGAAAGTTAGAGCTCACTGTTCGTTTTCACAAAAAACTAAAATTTGTGCAAAACTGACAGAATGGTGACTGGGTAGCCTAGTTAGCAAAAAAAATAATATTCCCAGAAGATTCCTTCAATTTTCCCAATGGGAATGGAAAATAAGAGGATGTTGAAAGCTCTAAAGCCATTGAAGCCATTGTTGGTATTCCAAAGAGAGCCACTACCTCATCAAATTCACCTCCTCAAGAAGGCGACAAAGGTGAATGTGCAAGGTATAAATCTTCCTTTAATCAAGTTTCTTTTAATTATGATAAACATGGAAAATCCTCACATAAGATTTGGAGAAAATTTAGATGTTCCTTTTGTGGTTTGAATAAACATATTGTTTCGAGGTGTTGGAAGAAGATAGCCATACACAGGAAACTTTCAAAACAAAGGAGACAAAAAGCCAAAGGTCCAATGGACAATGAAAACCATGTTGAAAATAAGATGCAATTATTTTGTGCTCATTGCTATAAGCAGGGTCATCTTGTAGACAAGTGTTGGATTTTTTATCCAACAAGTCATCCATGACATTTGAAGGATGTGGAGTGAGATTTTGATAAGAATGGAAAAGAGGATTCAATAATTGATGTGGGTCAAGATGATTGACATGATGAAGTGAAGCTGAAAGAAGCACCATTGAAATGGTTTCGAAAGAGATGGTTAGATTTATTAACCAATTAAGGCCTTGCATTTATTTTGATGATTGATGCAAATCTTGCCTTATTGATGCATTTCTTTTCTTTTCAAAGTATGTTGCATATTGCATGAAGCAAGATGTTGGAAACGTAGAGTTATGTTGACTCACTTATATGCAACAAAGATGGAAATTTGTAGTTTCAATTTTTATGTGAATGCATTTATTTTTCTCTAGAATGCATGTTGCATGTTTACAGCAGGAACCTGTTTGAAATTGGAGTATGTTGACTCACTTTGTTGCAGCAAATTTGGTCATTTTAGCTCTTTAAGTACGCGTACATACAAATGGGATTCTTGTACTTGTGATTGTACCTGCGAGAAAGTTGAGCATTGTATACATGCATGAAAGTTTGTGTGTGTTAATAGTATAATTTTTTATAGTTTCATTGTGCTTGAACATGCATGTGTGATCGCCTTGTGTTGGTTGATTGCGTTGTTTATCATGTATGTTTGTCAACTTGAGAATGTCGATTGTTTGCACATGCATGAGTGTCTACTTGTGTTGGTCAATTGATTGTTACATGTATGTATTATCGACCTGGAAGAGTTGATTTAGTCTCCAAAGATGAAAGGGAGATGTTGACGAATTGTTTCATGAGATGTGAAATTATTGCTGCTTTGGGAGAAGAATTGTCAAGTTGTTGTACATGCTTTTGTTTGACTTGAGAGTCAGATGTTTGAAGAGGCATGTTTTGTCGACTTGTATTTTCTTGATGGTTTTTTAGACCAAGATGTAAGAGTACATGGCGATGTTCACAAGATGTGACATTTGTTTCTTTTAAGGAGAAAAATGAATAGGTCATCAATTTGTGTTTCTTGCATGATGTGTTTTGCAAGTTAATGGTTTTTCTTGTGACAAGATGTCTTAGGATTTTGGAAGGTCCACTCTTGAGCGAGAGGATAATAATTAGACTTCACTCTCAAATCCATGGCATGAGCAACATTTCAATACTGGAGGATGATGGAATCTAGAAGCAAAAAGTGGACAAGATGCCAAAAAGAAATTGCAGCCAAAACAACAGACATTGTAGACCATTTTATGTGTTGATGCCAAGAAGTGAAAGATATGGTGAATGAATTCTTCTATATGTGGAATTTGGTACCGTTGAGGTAAAATAATAGTCATTTAATTTCTTGTGATTATTGATATTGTAACTCATTGTTGTAGTTCACTTAGATGGGCTTAACCTACAAAAGTTATTTCCAAGGAGAAGCTTGCATCGAATGCATGTGTGTGCAAAGGAGGAACATCATTCTCAGTGGGAAGGCCACCAGTCAGCTTTCTAAGCACCAAGGGATTGCTTTGGTACAACAAGGTGTTTAATCAGTCAGGAAGCATCCATTAAGTGTTGGATTGGGTCAGCAACAAAAGGAGGACATTGGTTGAAGTGCCAAGCCATTTGGAAGGCAAGGCATGTCAGTGAACCAAAGTGGTTGTCATGGATATTTTTCCAAGTATAATCAAGTTGATATAACTTGGAAAACATAAGAGGATTAAATTCTCATCAGATAACCAAATTTTGTGGGTCCAAAATCCTTTCAGTGTGAAGGAGTGATCAGAAAATGAATTGGGGGAAAAAATTGCTAAAAAATGAAAGTGCTCAGAATCGTCCAGAACCTAAACGATCAGATAGGTTTCATCCTCTGATTCCGGTGCACTTAGTTTCATCGGAAACCAACTCCATATGTGAAATTCAGAGCCTATTTTTCGTTTTCACAAACAACTAAAATCTGTGTAGAACTAACATAATGGTGACTGGGAAACCTAATTAGAAAACAAAAACAACAATTCCTTCAATTTTCCTTATGAAACTATGAAAAGTGTCACTTCGTTGTTGTTTGCTAAGATGGGTGACTTGTTGCATTTTCATTGCTTGTGGGATGAGCCCATGGGAAGAGGACACATGGTGTAGCCCAGAGGCTGCAATGTACCCCCCCCCCCAAAGGCCAAAAATTTGATATGTCTAAGATCAAATTCATATTTATATGGTGCAAATTTTTTTATATGGTGGATGGGTGGAGATCGAGCTCAACCTCGCGACCTCTCCTGAACAAATGCAACACCTTACCAACTATGCTCTGTGTTAATTCTTAATATATAATGTAATTGTTGTATATTTCAATTAATATATGGTTTATGGTGGGGGTAAATGGGGCCAGCCCTGTAGGGCCAACCCCTTACCACAGGACCATGTGGCTATGACCAGGAGTGGGGGCCTATCCATTATGGCGGAAGCTTACGACTAAACTGGGTTTAATTAACCCATAAACTATGTTTAAAAATGATATTATCCACAAATTAATGCAGATTTGTTTAAGCACTAATAACATGCCTAAAACTTAGTTAAAACTACGCTTATTTATAATTAATCACGCTTGTATCTACAATTAATTTGGCGAAGTATGCCAAATTCGGCGCGACCTCTAGTTTTGTCAGAGTTAACAGGAGTTGCTCTAGTTTTAGAGGATTTTTCCTAGGGAAAACTTGACTGAGCCATAACTTGAGCATTATTCAACCAAATTGGGCTCAGAAAGAGTCTATCCTAGAATTTTTCGATGCTCTGAGAAGTTTGGTGTAGGTTTTAGAGGTAGAGAAGCACTTCTGGGAATGATATTTCTAGCTTGAAGATTCAAGATGCCTAAGGCCATGAGGAGAGGATGTCATGTATGCTTCACTTCAAAACTATTTAAAGAGCTAGAAGAAGTCACTTAGGGGTTTTTGTGTCTTCTAAATCCACTGGATCACTGTAGATGCATGTAATCAGAGAATTGACCATTAATCGAAAGAGAGCCAAGCCATTGAAGCAAGTCCAATGAGATGTAGCCCAAGAGGGGTGAAATCCTTTATTAGCTCTGTGTAATGTGTTTGTTGTGTATTACATTCTTTGTAATTTAATTTTTGTGTATGTGTTTTTAAAGATAATTAACCTCATGAATTGATCATAAAAGACACACAAATTCGACACATAAACCCTGTCATGAATTTCTATTTGAGACAATCCTTAAGCACACTTTTATTTTATACTAATGAGGAAGCTAGCACAACAAAACTAGTTTGTCCATATTTAGATCACACAAACAGAGGGATGCATAAACAAAACATAAAACAATATGTAATTGTAACTTTCCCTCAAGGTACACATAACCACATGGAATATATTATTTTTTTTGGAAAACAAAATGAGAAGTGATGCTCTTGCTCCAGTAGAAAATTATTTTTTCCACTTCATATATCAATTTGCAAGTTTTATTAGAGAATAATTTCTATATCTACTAGAAAAGACTAAGCTTCCCTGTAGCACATGTTTATAGATGTCTTAGTGCAAAACACTTACCACATAATTACATTGCAAAAAAAAAATCATAAAAATAATTATATTATAACTTATTGTAAATAATAATAATAATAATAATAATAAATATATACATTAAAAAAACACATAACAAGAAAAACATAGTATCTAAGATGTGTTTCATACAACCTTTTTTTAATTAAAATGAAAACTCAAAATCGCATAACTAAATTTGAGATATTTCTCAATCCTCTACCTTGGTTATTGTTAAAATCATTATGTGGATATTCCATGAAGGTTCAATCCCTACCATTCACTTAATAATCATTTATTGATTCTAGAAGTACTATTCTAAAATAGACACATCTATTGACATAATTACAAAATCTATAGGGAGGGGGAGGCGACTAGCAGAACCCTAGTCATCGGTGATCCCTAGTTCAGGTTGGTGAAGCCGGATCTAAGCTTCTTATCCAAATTTCATGTTTGTGGTTTTCACCGATGTCTATGATTTGAAGCCTATGTTTCCATCGCCTTGATTCCTTCGTTGTGGGAGTTTTAAGTGGTATTTTTTGTCATGGAGTTGTCGCCTCTTTTGTACCTTGGCTTTTCAAATGGGTTGCTTGCTACCATTGCTTTTTTTTGGGTTTTTCCACCTTCAAAGTCACTCTTGTACAATTTATAAAGGATATCACCGAGGTTTTTTAAAGTTGTTGTATGCCCATTCAATGCTTGTTCCTGGACATTAGGGTTTATTTGTCACCCCAGTATGCTTGTTTCTGTGCTTTTTTTTTTAGTTTCTCATGGTTTTAGCTTGCGACCTTCCTTTCTTACATCACATGTGTGGGTTTTAGAGCTGTCCCATTGTCTATTTTGTGATTTTTTTTAGGCCTTATATGAAGTTTCTTCCTTTATTATCAAAGCAAAGGGGATTTTCAAATCTCCAGGTTTTTTTGGAGATTTTGGTTTGTTTGTTAACTACAAATACCTCTTTGTATTTTAATTTTTTCTTAGGGTTGTTTCAGCTCAAATGGTTCTTCTTTTTATAGATGCTTGTTGTGTTAGGCATTGTAATATTTCTCCTTCTGAGCTCTTCCTCTTTGGATGTCATATGATCTGTTTTTAATCCTTCGGGGGTAAAAATGTAAATATGTTGATGGGTTTTTTCTACATTAGACCCTTGTAGATATGAAAAGTGTGAATTCATCATTTTATTATCAATGAAATTATAGGTATTTTTATACAAAAGAAAATTAAATGCAAGATCTTTACTATAAAAAAATTTAAATGAAACAATAACTGAGTTGATTATAGGACATTTCTAGTGAAATTATATGTTGATTTTGGAAAAAATGATGCTTTTATAAAGTCATAAGTAAGTATAAATTTAAGATGTTATAGAAATCATTTTATCCAATTTATTGAATATTAGTTATAATCCTACAATTCAATTATTCTATGTGATAAGTTGAAGTCATAATAAGTATACTTTTATTGTCAAAAGTCCATTGAGGTTAAACACACATACAGACACATTATTCAAATAATATATGTGAGAAATTAATCATTCTTATTTAATATTCATAAAAAAAATTTCCCACCTCTTAGGAGGAAACACATACTCTTAACCATTAAGCCAACTCATGTTGTATTATTGCAATGTAATATATGAGCAATAATTATTTTGAGTCTTTTATTTTTTTTCCAAATTCAATTAGATTAATCTTTGTGTGTTGTGATGTGAATAAAGGTAAAATTGATCTGTGAACAATTTATGATATAACCTTAAAAATATTATAAATATATATAAAATATATGATGTTAAATTTCTTTCACGATATTAAGTGGAATTTTCACTACAAAATTATATGGTTGTCATGTTTATAACAGTCCACACAATCATTCAAAGAAACTTATATCTAAAACAAACTTAAAATTATTAAATTAAAATTTTCCTATTAAACTTACTTGAATTCATGAACTTTCTTTAAAAGATTTAAATATTAAATCCTTTTGCTAAAATAATATTTACCGTTCTTTTATTTATAAATATGATTTGTTCATAAATTATTCATTAATAAATTAACATATCCTCAAAGTGGGTGAAAGAAAATGCTGAAGTGAATTGTTGATGGACATGATTTAACTTGTACTATCTTTACAATAGAGTTGTGATTGAAAAAGAAACACTAAGTTAGTGGATTATTTGTGATTGAAGACCTAGTCCTTAGCCACCTTTAGTGGCTTTTGAGCTTCAATCATGCATAAAAATTGCGAATGTGTATGCCACTAGTGGAAAAGGAGTTAGGGATAATATGGTAGTGGTTAAGAGAAGTAAGGTTGATTGAAAAGAGTGAAAATCATTACGTGGAAAAAGGAAGGAGAGAGATTGACACGTTTACATTGTACACAAATAATGTCTCATTAGATGGAGGAACAAGTTAACGTATCTTCCAAAAGGATTGATGTTGGTCATAATATTATCAAAGAGTCTTTCTAGGTCATTTCGTAAACCATGTTACATTTAACACAATCATAGTACAACAACAAAAAAAAGTTTTGTGTCTATCATAGGTTATTGGTAACTCTTATGTTAGTTTATGAGTTTACAATGATTATAGGTGTCATACATGATCATCTATTTTGTGGTTGACATAAGAGAAGTGGGTGATACTTTTTTTTGGATGTGTGATGATATTAATGAGGATTGAAATGTTGATTTCCCACATAATTTGTAACACCTTGGATACATGATTAAATTACATAGCTATATTCCTAGGTTTGTCATTGGTTAGTGTGGGGAATATGAATTGGCACTTGGCAGAGTCTCTATGGTTGATAAACACCAAGGAAATTGCTCAAGGCACCCATGGGGATATTTTATTTCAACCAACATGAAATCTTATCATGCTCGAGAAAACTATACGTTAGGTGAAGAAAACCAAGAATAGATAATGCAACTCTTAAATATCCCAAATATTTTGAATATTGTCAAAATTAGCTTGTTAACTTGGTGAAAGAAGAGTGATGTTATCACCTTACAAGGGTTCAAGTATCTCGAAAAAAGTCCATTCTTATTGCATGCTTATTCTTAAGACAGTGATTACAACCACGTTACAACCAAGTTCAAATAACAAATGAATTAACAAAATAAATAACCCTACTTGTACCTTCTTAGATAAAAATATTTTGATTTAAATATCATAACATAACTTTAATATAGTAAATTCTTATGTATTAAATTTCTTAGATAAAAATATTTTGATTTCAATATCATAACATAAGCACAATATAGTAAACTCTTGTGTATTACAAAATAGATAACTTACTACATCAACAATCAAAATCATAATCACAAGATAAACTTTTACACTCAATACGATTGTCCCACCAAAGAAAAAGAAACATCAAAAATTCTAAATCTCACTAATTATTAAAAATTTCAGATAAAATTGAATAAAAGTAAAACTACTACATACAAATGTTGAGTTTTTGATATTTTACTAAACTATACATAGTGTTGAGTGTTTTGATATTTTACTAAAGCAAAACAGTTGCAAAAATGGGACTCTTGACTTGGGAAAAATAAGTCGAAATTCATTTGAAAAACAAAATAGAGAGAGAAATCAGCCTGTTGATTTTGACTGGGAAAAAGGAAGTGGAGACCGAAAAATCTTGCAGAGTTTATCGCGCAGACCAGCATAGAAAAACAAAGAGAGAACTTAATGTATTGATTGATTTTATTATATGAAAGAAAGAAAGTGGGAAACAGGAAACAGAAATTGGAAAAAGAGAGCAAAAAATTGGGCCATCTGACTTTGAATCGAAAAAATATTCCTGATATCAATGAAAATTCTGATAAAATAATCCTGATTTCAATGGAAATTTTGCGTTGTTGATATAAATTTAATCCTGCTAACATTCAACATCAAAAAAAAGACATAGAGAGAAAAACGAACCGCAATTTTTTCTTTCAGCAAGAAAAATACTTCACTGGTTTATATAGTGTACCAGGGCACATCGCTTCATAGATCAAAAACATTTAAAAACATTTCATTTGTTCCTTTACAAATTGTCTTCTTTGATTGAACATCTAAAACCATTGTTTTAATCTATTCCACAAAAAACATATATGCTTACGTGACTGAGATAAACTTCTCAATGTACAAAAATTATAAAGATATAAAATCACTGCTATTACTTTAAACGTTCTGAAAGTCTGTTCCTTTAAGATATAGCAAAAACAGTAATGGTCCAGTCCCCATTTCGGCCCATTTCACCTTTGATGCCGCAAAAACTGTGTGATCCAATTTCTTCTTTCTGTGTGGAGCATTCTATCCTAAGAGAAGTTTACCTTGCCAACAGCACCAACACCAGAGGCATTATATAATTCATAGTTCATCTCCCCGAATCTGCCATTTAAGCCCCTCTTTGATAGTCTATCTGCTTCGATGTTTTTTTCTCTATATACATGACTAAAAGTGATGGTTGTGAAATTTCTCTTGATTGCATGTATCCTTTCCAACAAATGTGCAATTTTTCCAAGTCTTAAACTAGTGCCTCTATTCAAGTGATCTATAATAACTTTTGTGTCTCCAAACACCCAGAGCTCCTCCATATATAATTGATTTCCAAACCATAAAATCCCCCACAAAGCTAATAACTCAGCTCTCATATTTGTTCCTCTGCCCCCATTCTATAAAATTTTACAGAGGCATTCTGGAGAGATCATGAGCCAGGCCCCGCAACCACAAATCTGATTTTGTGAAGCTCCGTCAAAGAAACCACCTAGATAATGCATCTCAAAAGGCCATAGCCTATTCGAAGCATCAACAAATGGTTTCTAATTCAGTGTCATTGATTCCATAGCTTTGTATATTTTAACTGATATGCTGCGTGGAGAACGTAGTTGACCATCAAAAATCATTTGGTCTTGCCCACACCAAATGTGCCAATGCAGAAGGAAAGGAAAGACACGAAGATTTTCCCCCGTTCGAAACCACCATCGCACACACCCTTCCAAGTTACTGTAATGTGGGTCTCGTAAATTCAGCAGTGTACATATAATTTTAGTTACGTTAATGAAAAAGGAGCAATTATAAAACAGGTGTAAATTATCTTCCTCCTGTTCTCTACATAAAACACAGTAACTTGGACCCTGCCACCCCTTTCTCTGAAGCGTTTTCCATGTCAAATTTTTATTTTTCCAAATAAGCCATGACATAATGATCATTTTAACCAGGACATTGACCTTCCACATCAACTTGAACCAACAGTCCAGTTCGTCACCCAGGTCCCTATCCATCAATAGTTTGTATGCCTCCTTTGTGCATATCTGTTGCTTCATTTCAGTACCTACCCATGTGACCCGATCTCCTCCCTCTCCTTTTCGCCAGCCCATGTAAATAAGAGAGGTGGTATAGTTTTCCCATACCACCTTATGGTTTTCTCTCAGCCCCAAATCCCAACATGTTTTCCACCTCGGGACTCCATTTTCCCAATCCTTTATGACTTGTCCCGTATAGAAGAATCCTCTTTGATTTAATGAGACTATCATCTCTCTGCTAATGAACATCTTTGTGCCCATTCCGAGAACTGCTCATTCCCAATAAGTATTTTATCCCCCTTTGCAAAGAACCATTTAATGTTCTCTATAAAATAGGGCTATCATTTATCAAAACCTTTCCATATGTTTGATCTGCACTTTGAATCCTCAAGTCCCAGGGTTAGAATCTCCTCCAAATTCTTCTGATCGAGATATTTTATACTTATAATCTCCTTCCAAAGTCCTTCAGTAATTAGGCATCTCCACATAGACTTGAGCATGAGAGAAAGACCAAAAGTTTTTAAATCTAGAATTCCCCAGCCCCCCTTCTCTTTTGACTTAGTTCAATGCATTCCAATCAGGCCGGATGAATGGTTTTCTGCATCTCTCCCCCATTCCAAATGAATCTACCAATAGTCTTTTTGATATCCATTATCATCTTATTGGGGATTTTATAAATATGGGCCCAAAAATCCATGTGCTATTGAAGTACAGCCTATGTCAAGACTAGTATCCCCCCCTTGATACATATTTATGTGCCCAACAGAAGATCTTTTTCTAAAATTTAGTTACCAGCCACTTCCAATCTTCCTTAGTATACAAGGTCGGCTTCAATCTAAAGCCCAAATAGTTCATACCCTCTTTAATTGAAGCAATGTTAAACTGAAAAAAGGTCCCTAGAGCAATATAGTCCTCTATATGCCCCTCTGCATGATATATGCACGATTTTCTGTCACTTATCCGCATTCCTGTTGCTCTACAAAAACCATTTAAAATTAAATTTAGCTCCTCCTAGTTTCTTCTCATCATAGTCCCAAAAATCAGAATTTCGTCCACAAACAGACTGTGAGTAACTTCCTTATTTTTGAAGACCTCCACCCCTAAAAAAATTCCCATGACCAAAGCATGCTTTATCTTCATGCTTAAAGCATCTATAATCAGAATGAATAACAGAGGCAAGAGGGCACAACCCTGCCTCAACCCTCTCCCTGGATGGAAAAAACAAGATGTTGTTCCATTAATTAAAATAGCCATCGAGAATTGGGTTATGCACCCCATTATCCAGGCCACCATACTCCTGTCAAGACCTATTTTATATAGAACCAGTCTCAAAAAAGACCAGTCCACTCTATCATAAGCCTTATTTAAGTCGATTTTCATCACCACTGCCTTCAACTTTTTTGATTGGATGGAATGTAAAACCTCCTGGGTAATCGCCATCGCGTCATGAATACTTTTGTCTTTGAGGAAGCCAGACTGTTCCACCATAATATGCTTTGACAAAACTCCTTTGAGTCTCTCAGCTATGATCTTAGAATTTATTTTTTATAGTGTGTTGCACAATGATATAGGGCGGAAATCATCAAATAACGACTTATTTTTATTTTTTGGAATTAATGCAAGAAATGTTGAGTTAATTGCGCCATGACTCCTTCCAGTCAACCTTACTTCTTCTGCCATCTCTTTAATAACATCAATGAATTCCTCATGAAAATGGAGGAAAAAGTCTGGAGTCCAACCATCCGGACCTGGAATTTTGTCCACTACAAAATATTTCAGAGTCTTCGTAACCTCCTCGGGGCTTACCTTTTGTTTCATGTGTAACAGGTCTTCCTCCATAAACATAACCGGATAATCCTCGATGAAAATCATTTACGAATTGAAATCCAAATTTTCCTGCTCTTTGTATAAAGCTCCAAAGAAGTCCATCGCCACCCTTTTAATTTCCTCTGTGGTGCAGATGGTCTTACCGTTTTCTTGAATATTCCAGATTGTATTAAATGTCCTTCTACCCGATGCTATTTTGTGAAAATATTTTGTATTTTTATCACCACTTTGCAGCCATAGGTCTCGGCTCTTCGACCTCCATAGCTTCTCCTCTGCCAACAGATATTGTTTGTATTCCTTTACAAGAGACTTCAGTTTTTCCCAATAATCTTCAGCCTGCTTTCCTTCCCTCACATCCTGCAATATCTTAGCTCGTTCCATTCTAATTATCCTTATCCTGCGTTTCATTTTTTGCTTCTGACCCCATCCCAATTTTTGACCACCCTCTTCAGATTTTTTATGATGTTGGATAAATATATCATTGCCGATTACCCTTCCAGTCTCTTGGTTTCTTTCATATATTTTTTAATCAGTAAATTAAAGGATTCCATTTCAAGCCAGGTTCTATTGAATTTATAAGGACATCCAATTTTCCGAACTTTAAACTCCCAGCTGATGGAGATCAGCCGGTGATCCCACACGGTGAGGTCCTCCAATTTTGTTGCTATTTTCTCCATGTGAAATATAAGGTCATTATTGATGACAAATCTATATAGCTTTTTCCCAATAAACTTTGAACCTTTCCTTTCGTTCAACCAAGTCAAACTGTTTTCCTTAAATGGAATATCAGAGAGCCCTACGCTTGTAAAGATCTTGTTTATCAACACCCCCAGTGGGTCCTTTCTACTCTTCTGCCCCCATATTTCGTTTTCATATAGGGAATAGTTAAAATCCCTTGCTATCACCAAATTTTTCAGATGAAGAAAACCACTACCTTCCATCTTCTGCCAGAAACCTAACCTTTCCACATAAGGTGCATAAACATTTATCAGATGAATTCTATGTGAAAAACCCCATAAATTTCCAGTGAGGAGGATACCACCGAAGAAGATGTAAGCCTTCAATGATGCCAACCTGGGGTCCCATAAAGCCACCAGCACTCCAGAGCGGCCCTCATCATCCATGGCAACCATATGCCAATCTGGATTCATGGCACAGAAATAAGCAGTTGAGTTAACAACTGAATTCATAGACTCTTGTATAAAAATAATAGAAGGTTTACAAAGAAAAAAGAAATGTTTAACTGACAAAAATTTGTCCCTCCCCCCCAATCCCCTTAAATTTAAAGATACCAACATCATCAAGGATCCGGAGTCTCGGGGTTTATCGCTCTAAGAACCTGACCTATGGCTTGAGATATAGGAATGTCTTTGAAATTTCCATCCAAGATAGTATCCTGAGAGTCTGAGAGGTGAGCCAACTTTTTCTTCCTCTTTGGCCTTTCCCTCCCCCGTCTTGTAGTTACGTTTTTTCGGGAAGATGGACTGATACACAGAATAGGGGATGCAGGTCCACCCTTTTCCACATCAAGGGGTTTAAGAGAAGTATCCTGCTCCAACAATAATAACTCGAGATCACTCCCAATGGAGTTTCTCGGTGAGAGAAAGGCCTCATTAGGTTTATGTGGAGACTCCACCTCAGGGCACACCGACTCACATAGAGGACTAGCCTCCTCAATTTGCATAGATTGTGACGACATAGAAAAAGGGGCCACTGGGGTCAGACCAGAGCATTGAGCCTTATTTTTCTCCATATTTATACTCCCGTCCAAATCCGAGTGCAATCTCATTCCTTTACAGAAAATAGGCCTAAGGCCCTCATTTTCATACACTTCCCCCAAGGTTAAAAGGTCAGTTAATCCCGGTGACTTATAGATTTTCTGTGTGACCATTATAGGTTTGGATTCATAGACAGAAGGATGAAGTTCATGGAAATCAAGAGACTTACCCGAATTCGACGCTATTCCAATCAATTCCGGAGTTGTAGATGTGCCAGCTGCTAGGCTTGAATGAGCAACACCCGGAACCTCCGCAGACCGCAGTCCCTTTACACTCGCCTGCCACCTCGAGCATTTTTTCATCATATGTCCAATAGAATGACACAAATGGCATCTAAATGGCATCATCCAGTAATCTATGGGCTGATTATATATGGTCCCATTCCAAGCCAGATCAACTGCAGCCGGTAAACCTCCCATGAAGGGTGCCTCCACCAAGACCCACGCAGCCCTTTTATCATATACACCAAAGCACTTTGGGTCAACATACCTGCATCTACCTATATTGTCACCAATCGCCTCTAGGACCTTCAAACTCCAGAAGTGCAATGATAAACCAAACAGCTTCACCCATACCAAATGATTTACCGGAGCATTTAAACTGGGATGAAATCCTGCATCCCATTTATGCAATGCCAAAAAACTTCTTCCGGTCGCCCAAGTTCTACTCATCAGCTCAACCACATCATTATCATTTAACAGGTGGAAACAGTACCAACCCTGTTCCAATTTACTCAGTCTTGGCCTGTATCCCAAGTCCTTCTCCCACGCTCCAAACAACCACTCCATTAAATCAGTCTTTCCGTGGTTTGCAAACTTCCATCTGCCAATCAAAGCTCTATTGACAAACTTTCTATGCACTCCCACATGACATCACATCCAAAACTTAAAAGTATGCAATCCTCACCTACACATAGTGGTTTTTTTGCTGCCCCCCTGGTATCCCTTGACAAAGATGGATTTACATTACTATGGCTTCGTGTTCCCGCAGAGGCCTCGACCTAGGAACCGTCTCGATAATTTTCAGGTGGTGGAATAGATTGAGTGGTATTCCCAGCACATTCACTCCTATCAACTTCACCACCCTCCGCCACCCCTATCGCACGCAGGAAGGATACGTCCTGAATGTCATTATCGCACATTTCAATATAGGTGTCTAATTCCTTCATCTCGGAAGAAACAAGTCATTAACACCTTCCTTTCTCTTCAAAATCTGTCCTATGATAATGGTTACTCTTGATATTGCAAAGGACACCCTTAAGCAAAATCATGACACCTTCTATTACTGCAACCACCTTATGGTATACGTTCCAGCCCTTCCGTCCCCACTGGTCCCTCATCAAAGAGATACTATGGTACCAACATGGGATCAGAAGTACGTATCACCTAACCACAACCATAAGACTATACGATGATAAAAATATCACTCGCCACCTGTCCATCCGGGCCTATACCCAACATCCACTATGGCGAGGAAATAATAACTGATCTTCAATGACCGATAGTGACCCCTTTCGTCGAAGAATTTTTTGAAAAAAAATCCCCGGAAAAAAGTCACCGAAAAACCAAAAGAAGAAGCCCCGAGGTCATGCAATGGAAGTAAACCATAAGGTCCTAGTCGATGACAGAGATCACTAAACACTTCCATCAAAATAAATGGAATGATGCCATTCAAGGTAGAGCAGAGAGTACCAAAACAAGGAAAAGAAAAACCCGTTTCCTCCTCAAGTGTGAACAATAGTGACGAGTAAAGCCAAGTCCCCAAAACTGCTCACAGTCGAAAACCAAAACCATGGTCTTTTCATGTAAGTGCATCACCACTTAGTCCCCTCCCACCTAAAAATATGCCCAAATACTAGAAACTACAAGACCCACCTTATCAAACTAAGACACAAAAAGAAAGCGATGATAAAAAAATTCTTTATCAATGCATGTCGAAAGGTAAACTCATCTATGAGCTTTGAAAAAATGGTTTACCATCTCTTAGCAGTCGTAGGCAACAAGTTTTCCCATATCAACTTCTGTTTTCTTCACTCTTGTTTCTCTGCATAACCAGCTTCTATACGAGGGGATAAATCCATTACCGTGGAAGGAAGCCCCAATGCAGGCAGGCAGAGGATAAATCCATTCCTCCTTCGTTACATTCCTTTCCTGATGCTTAGCCATGCATCCTACTTGTACTGAAAATTATTAGTCTAATCTTTGAATCCCATGCCCATGTATTTTTCTTCTTGCCCTAAGCACATTGAATGATTTCGCTCAGAAACTTCAAATTCCATCCTCACACTTATTCCTTAAAAACACATTTATCTCCTTCCTGACACATCTTCTTCTCATCCACAGTCGTACTGCTACCATTTCTTTTATTTTGTGAACGTCCACAGTCGTTATGGAGTCCATGCTTAACGGCTTCAAATACGGGCTGTAGCTTACCCACCAGCTTAAAAACACATTTATCTCCTTCCTGCAACACATTTCTAACAGCAAAGGCTCTTCACGAACATTGAGAATATTTCTTAAACATGGTAAACCGAACCTTCCAACTTTTCTTCCCATGCAGATCTGAACATTGTTAATCTGAGCATTCGAACCGCAAATTATAGATGTTAAACACTGTCAATAATGAAAAAAGAGAAATAGGCCCAGCGAAAACAAAGATAGTGGATACAGTCGGAGTTTTCATTTAAAGTTCCGCGTACGAACAAAAATGAAGAATATAAAATTGCGGTGTATTGATTTGATTCAGTGGTGGCAACCCCGTCAAAATAGTGGCCCAAAATCTTTCCAAAAGTTATTTGGAATTTTGTAGGGTCATATAAAATTAAGTCTTGGAGACTCCGAAAAGAGAGGAAAGCAAGGGAAAACACCAATTAAGGCCAATGGTGGTTTTTTATTTTGAATGGTTGAAACTTGTTTTTATTTGTATAGCTATTAGTATAGATTTATCTTAAACACAAATTTAACATGAACTCAAAGGGATCAAATTTCTTGTGCAA
Organism: Pinus albicaulis; assembly: GCA_034641835.2. NCBI lineage: Eukaryota > Viridiplantae > Streptophyta > Pinopsida > Pinales > Pinaceae > Pinus > Pinus albicaulis. Next base: position 1,572,535,548 of record CM076580.1, read on the forward strand.
ACTTCTTTTAGAAGGCAATAATGTGTAAGCTTTTCATTGTTTAAATTGTATTTCTGAATGCTATATAGAATATATAACTTAAACTTGGAAGTCCGAAAAATCTGTGTAGGATTTCGACCAAAAAAACCATGTACTTGAAAAAGGACCCGACCACAAAAGCCTATATTTTCAATAATTTTATATGATATATACATACTTTTTCTTAAACAATATATATTTTATATATAATTGACACTAAAATGTTTTACATAATATGTGTATTGAGACATTATCAACAAAAATTAAAATTATTTATTTATTATTAATATATTTTTAAGTTTACTTTAATATTAATTTATTGATATCCCATGTTGAGTAGTTTATTATATACAACATTAAAATATTTTTTTAACATTTTTTCTATATATCCATATATATGAAGTTAATATCGCAAAATTAGTTAACATAGATCTTTAAATAATTTATTTAAATCTCATTTTGAGATATTTTTTAAAAGTATAAGGTTTAAATATCTTAATCATTGTTTAATTTTAATTACTTTACATGAAATTATATTACGTCATATGAATAATTAACTGAACATGCACAACATGTTCATTTTTGAAGCTATGATATTGGAAATTTCTTCACAATTGACAATTTTATCGTCAACGTTTCGAGTCTAAACCAAGACTTATCGAGAGGATAAAGGTCGAGAAGAGGTGAATGATAAACGTTACGAGTCTAAACCAAGACCCATTGTGAGGAAAAATGTCGAGAAGAAGTGAAAGAGAAATTTTCATTCACTTCTTCTCAACCTTTGTCCTCACGATGGGTCTTGGTCTAGACTTGAAACGTCGACGATAAAAATGTCAATTGTGAAGAAATTTCTGAAATTGTGGTTTCAAGATCATCGCAACATAAATATGCAAACACTAATATTCAATTTTGTTTTCTTATTATAACCAATATTGCTTTTCTATTTAGAGAATATAATTTTAATTTATTTTAAGAGAGACAAGTGTCAACTCCAAGTTGAGTACAAAAGAAATTAAACATCCCCTCATATTAGGCTATAGAATGAGCCTGTCAATGGAATGAGCTTCTAGGCTCAATCATATTTTTGAATTTGAATGTGTGTGAATCCTTGCATTGCAGTATGTTCCATAATGTGCATCACACGTGATGTGCATATGTTTTTAGTATATAAGGAACAACATTTTGTTACGTAGCTTAGTTGGTAGCATTGTTTCCAATTTTTTTACAGACACTTTACGTCAATGTGAATAGGGTATATGTATTTGAGGTTGATAACCAAGTGTAAAGAGAACATACCAAGTATTAAGTCCTCCTTCTAAACTTTAGCATGATTTTTTTAAGGGCTAGTTAAATTAATATAAATCATGATTTTAGTAATACTTAAAATATTGATAGTGTACTGTTAGAAAATATTTTAAAAGGAAGAACGCATTTGTGATATTGCTAAAGATTGTATCAATGGGTCATTTTTACTACATTTAAGATAACAAAAACATGAGTAATGAAAATAATCATGCTTGTCGAAAGGGTGTAAAAACTAGCCAACAACACTATTTTGTTAGCTACAAATGTTAGTGATATATCTATTTAATAAACCATATTCCCAACATGTTAAGAGTGTGGTGCCTATCTATGATGGATCTTTTGGTTTGGAAATGTTCAACATTTGGAGTCTCGATATGTTGGAAAAACTGAGAGGGGGTTGAATTACTATTTCTTTCAATTAGTATATTGTGCCAATTAAATTTTTTCACATGATATATTAGAACACAAGTGTTGATGGTGCACAAAATTAGTCAACCAATGGGGTCTCCCCAATGTGAAGTTCTAATTAGACCTCACACCATTTGTGGTAAGAGCCCCATTCGGAGTATCGGCCCCACCACCATAACTCTAAGGTTTTCCTTAGGTGCAATGAATACCATAAGAGAGTATGCATATAACCCCTGAAATCAACAAGTAAGCTAACAATGTGAAACACTAATTGCAATGTGTAAAAGGAGACTTTCATGAGAATGAAGTAAAGAGTGGGTCTCGAGAAGGAAAGTAATAGTACTATCCTAAGAGAGGCACATGAGAGCAACAAAAGATTCATTAGTTATATAATGAAATCGTTCACATAGACATAACAATCATTAAATAAAATAAAACACACATTCAACGACATAAATACCAAAGCCAATGACGTACTTTAATTTATTTAGTACATATGAACATAACCTATACCATAAACATCTAAAGAATAGCCTTACAATATTCATGATACATGCAAGGAAATATATTGATTCAACAAGCTTCTGATTATTAAGTGAAAGATCCAAGTACACAATTACAACAATGAACCACTAGCTCCAATCGTTTAACATTGCATCACTTCTCCAAATAATTATCTTCTCTCCTATGCTAAGCTAGAGAAGCCAAGGCTATATCTCCAAAGTCTATGACTCCAAAAGCCATTTTCTTAAATTATGAGGGTGTATTTATAACAAAAGGAATGACCTTTCATATCCTCATGAATCTTGAGCTTCCCTCATGACTAATGGATTTCCAAGTGACTCTTGAGCTTCTATAAGACTCTAAGAATTTTTCTAGTGTATGTTTAGTTTACATGTGACTTTATTCCACATGTGACTCTTGGACTTCCACACATTTACATTTTTTTCATTTTTTTAAATACATAATTACACTCCATGTCATGTTGCAAGATACACTAACGCATATGACACTGTGATGGCACTTTTATAAGCCATGACTTGGAAAAAGATGATTTGGATATTCATGATGATATGTCTAAGCTAAAATTATCTTCTTGTTGCTTCCTTCATGTCTTCATGGAAGGTTTTGCATTTGCTTCATATTCATCCTCCAAGGGGATGATTAATATGGAGTCTTCATATGATCCTAATATTTGATATTATGTCATAAGATAGTGTCCCTTCATCGTCTTGCTTGATGAATTCTTCATATTTCTAGTTTCACATGTGTCATATTGTATGACCTCCTTATAATCGTCCTTGAGCATAGTCTTGCCATGTCAAGATACAATATCTAAAGATGGAATTCACTGATGAAAATATGACATTTGTTCAGAAAATTCCTAGTCTATCAATTTTCCATGGAATACACTAACGAATCCAAAACAAGGAATACAACTAAGGAGGAGGCCCAGGGATTACACAGTGCACTATTCCACGAGGTAGGTGTGAGACTCTAGTGACTATGATTGCATAATGCATATCATCTTGTTGAGATTTTGTGTAGTTGGGGTAGCATCGGGTGTGCTCTAGCCCTAAAAATTTGTGCAGGGTCTAATAAACACATCACCTCTGAAACCCAGAAAGCATTTGAATAAATTTCATCTAGTGTTGAAGTTATTCAAATAATTAATTTTTTTAATGAGGACCCTAAGTCTAACTTAGGGAATTAGAAAATTTAAAGTGAATTAATTAAAAACATGTGTTGAAATGTTCTAAGTGATGTGGATCAAGACGTATTTTAATCTCAACCATTGATAAGAGATTTAATCACGTCCGTTGATGTGTTCAACAGAAAAATATAAGAGAAAGGCTTGAGGATCAGTTGGAGACACACACAGGAAGGCAGAATGGAGATACTGAGATTGAATTCTAGGGTGGGTTTGCTAAGAATTTCCAAAAAAATTTCTACAGCGAGGGGTAGTATTGGCTAAGGGGATGATCTGATCCTGAAGCCATGAGTCAGCAAGAGGTAGAGGAGTAGCAATCAGGGACAATACAAAGAAGAAAGGGAAGTAGCAGCTACATATCAGTTGCACAACGCAGAGGCTTTAGCTGCTACGAAGGTGCTACACAGCCCCAGGAGGGGCAGCGTTGCAGCTTCAAATGACTTCTAGAGTTAAGCAGAGGCCTCCAGAGGCAGCGTAAGAACTGTGTCACTGAGTCTAGGGTTACACAGTACCCTTCTGAGTAGTGCAGAGGCACACAGAGCCTAGCAGGGATGACGGTGGGGCTTCAGGGGCAACAATGGGGTTTCTAGGGTCATAAATTAGCTCAGTGTTGTAAATCTCATTTGAGGGTTCGAATCAGTTAAGTTTTTGGTCTCAAAACAACAGGTATTATTGCAGATCTATTATTTTCTATGTCAGGTTAACCATTTGGGTGCCTAGGTTTGTTGTAATCAAATTCTACTTAATAATAATAAAACCTCATATCTGATGCACTAGTTTTCCCGCATTGAATTTTTCCAGGGACTATTGTCCGAAAAATCAGTGTGTCGCTTTGTTGAATGGGCGTAATATTCAGTAAATGATCTGTATGTGTGTAGGTTGTTAGTTGTCTTTACTTCTATATTTTCTGAATATTTTATGGAAATAGATTGTATATCTTAATCACAAGTAGGAGAAGTAAACCGTGATACTACAGTCGGATTCCTCCATTAATGTATTCAGAAATTTTCACATGGTATCAGAGTGATTGTAGATCAAGCTAAATCTCTAGCAAATCATTTGAAGAATATTTTTCTGCAGGGTAGCAGTAGAAGCAGTAGAGATCTGGAAAGCGCAGCTCAGCAGTAGGAGGATGCATACCTAGAGAGAGGCAGCGTTGTAGATTCAAAAGGCCATAATGCTCATGCAGAGGCTATCTAGGCCAGTGTAAGGACTGCGTCACCTAGCCTATGGTTACACAATCCACTTCTAAGAAGCACAAAGGTGGCGCTAGGTTAGCTTGCTCACATAGAGGCCAGCCAGAGGGATGCAGTCTAGTCTTCCAGTCAATTTTCCGAGATCCAGAAGCAGTGCTGGTGTGGTGGAGATTCTGCTGGTGCAAAATTGTGCATAGACAAGTCAACAAAGAGTAGGAGGAAGGCAACCACTCAATAGATCTGAGCCAAATAGATCTGAGATTCTATTAGGAGGATCAGAGAGAATTGTCCGATTGTTTTTTGTTGAATGTTTCCAAGAGGGGTGTTAGGGTCCCGTGATTTGGAAAATTAGCAAAGCCAAATGACAGGGTAACATGAAACCAGTCTTTGGAATCCTAGGACCTAGCCTTCCTAGACTCAGATAGGGCTCTCTCTATTGTGTACGAAGGATGTGAACTTGTTCACTTTATATGGTTGATTTTAGGCTAGTTATGAAGTGTAGGGTTTGTTGATTGTTTTGGTTGCGTAAGATGGTCAAGTAGGATAATTGGAGTGAGAGTCTGTCAAATCCATTAGGCTATGGAGTCAATAAAAGTCATGAGTGTCTTAATGATGAATAATAGTGTGTTATAGGGCTAATCTATCAAGGTAAATGGTTCCTTAGGGTAATGTGTGAGGTGGAGTGAACATCAAGTTTGGGAAAAAATAAGAGGTCTTAAATACATATAGTTAAAAGCTACAACTCATGAGGTATGGAAAACCATTAAGCTCAATGAACAATACTTAAATTGATAAATATCCAAGATAAACATTCCAGTGAAACATAGAGAGGATGCGAGCTTCTAACTTTAGTAAATTCACCTTCAGATTTTGGGAAAACATATAAGATAGCAGAATAACTCAATCTATGAAGAGGGAACTCCTAAACATCATATATCAAGCTATAAAGAACTTTGAAATAAGTAGATAGACATGGAAAAAGGGCAAGATCAAACGAGACCTCTTTGACTTAACCTATCAAACAATATTCCAAAGAAAGGTTTCAAGATAGAGTTTGAACAACTTCAAGTAAGCAGGGCATACCATGAATCATACTTGCAAGCTAGCATACTAATCCATACATAAAACAAAAAGGTTTAGGTGGGCCTAAGGAGAAATCAATAATTCCTTCAGATGACCAAACATAAGAAAACATCAAGACTATAACAAACAAGAGGACTGAGGTGCCTCAAAGAGCATGTCTCAACCTATACTTTTCTGATTTATAGCAACCAAGAAGGATGAAACATAATGAGAACGAGAAAACATAAAAAAATTAAGAAGACATCACCATTCACCAAGCTAAGGAATCATGTAAACAAGCCTCTCCATCATCAATCCAAGAAATCCATTCACCAATCTTCACAAGAGCAATATGTTTTCCAAACTCATAAAAACCATGTATTTCTCTTGAAAGCTCATCAAATGCCAACGTTTTACAATGATTCTCCATGCTCTATTTATCATGCATGGAGAAAAAATATCTAAGAGAAAAACTAGAAGTCCATTGGTTAAAGAGAAGCACTTCTATTGTCCTTGAGGCCTTGCAAGGTCCAAGGCACAAAATATCTAACATAAATATCTTTTTCGGCCATTTATAGAAATTAAATTAACTTTTATGCCTTGAAAAGCCTCTAAAAATTTTCCAAATGCACATTTTGAATTTTCAGTTTACAGGAGCGTAGCACAACGCTCTAGGCATAATTTTTAAGACAGGAGGGCAACACAGAGACAACAAAAAAGGGTCATCTTGCAGCAGTGATTTGGAGGCCTTCCCGATGTCAAAAAAGGCTCCGTGATGGCTCGTTGGAAAGCCCTTGCAGTATAATTTCCAAATGTACCTTTTTTTCTGATCTGACCTTTGAAACCTATTTAAAAATAAAAAATTCCAAGACTGGTAGGAGCACAACACATGTCCTGAAAGGCAGGCAGAATGGTGAAAAAATGGGTGTTTTTTGACCCTTTTGGGGGACCAAAACAACTCCAATTGCTCTGAAACTTGGTGAAAATACTATATGAGTGATGAGGAATCCAAAAATGCAATTCGTTCCTCCTGAAGATGATCCAAAAAAAGAGTGTAGCATAGGTGTGCTACTCTCCTAGCCTCAAAATTTGCAAAAAACAAAAGGTTGTCAAAATTTTCCCAAATTTGCTGGAAGAGTGCCTCATGGGTTTTGGGAAACCTGTAGAGAATCTTGAGCTAAGATTCAAAGCCTAGCTTCGTATTTCTCCTCTTTTGGTGCCTGGACCTTGCCTTTGTCCAGTGGTTGAGCTGATATAGATAGCAAAGTCCCTTGCCTCTTGGAGGCAACAAACATTTGCCTTGATCCTCTTTGCTAAGTGAGAGTACAAGTTTTAACAAGTTTCACTTGAATACCTTGATCATTGGTGACCTTAGGGCTCTTTGTCTTCCCATTGATGATTTTTGTATGTGTGTCTTCTTCACTTTTCTCTTGACTGCCTTCTTGAGAGGCATTTTCATTTTCTCTCATGCTAGTATCACTGTCACGATTTTCATGATTGTCATCCCTTGTATTTGCAATATTAGAGGTGTCTTCATCATTAATTTGTACATATGTATCTTCATGACTGTCCTCCTCTTCATGATTTGGCCCACTGTCCTCACTTTCAAACTCTACCTCTGGCTTGTCTCTTCTTCATTACTATCATGATTTTCCTTATGTTCTGCCATATCATCTTCTTCCTTATGACTATGCTTACTATCTTTTCTTTCATAATTTTTTTCTCCATTATCACTATTTTGACCGTGGTTATTGTGCTCACTGTTTTCATCTTTAGAATCATTTTTTTTCCCATCAAAATTTGCCTCTAATCCTTGGTTACCATTTGCATCTTTCCCTTTATCAAGCTTACTGTCTTCATCTTTATAATCTGCCTCTGTTTCATCTACCTCTCCATTTTTTGTGTCAATGCTTGCAATCTCCGTGGGGTCACTATTAGAGGCATCTTCATTTTCTGCCATGTCATTCCTTTTTCCTCATCATCTTCTTCATTTTTACTCTCTTCTTGACTGTCATTTGTTGCCTCTTCACCTGTCCCTTAACTGTCATGTTCGTCTTCTTCATTTTCTGCCATGTCATCTTCTTCATCAATTGTTCCTCCTAGTAGAAGAAAAAGTACAAGCACACAACATTGAGCTAGTCAGGTGGCTGAATGCACGGCGCCGTGCAGGGCTGCATGCATAGTCGACAAGGCTACATTCATAGTCAACAAGGCTGCATGCACAGTCGGCAAGGCTGCATGCACAATCGGTGAGGTTGCACGCATAGTCGGCGAGGCTACACACATAGTCGGCAAGGCTACACACATAGTCGACAAGGCTGCACGCACTGTCGGCAAGGCTGTATGCACAGTTGGCAGGCCTGCACTTGAAAGCTTAGCCCCCCTTATACTGATATTATTTAAAATTTGTCTCTTTGATGTAGTGAAAACCCCTTTTATCTTGGCAAACAATGGAGGTCACGTTTAGATATCCCTTGAAAACCTTTTTCTACTGTCATCATGCAGGTCTTTACGCACACCGTTTTTCCCACTGTCTTCACTATTTTGCACATCAAAATATTCCTATGTCTCTTGATTATCATTTGTTTTTTCCTCTTGATTAGGCTCATTGCATTTGTAACTTCCCTCTTCCTCATCACTTTCTTCCTTGTCTTGACTGTGATTTTCCTCTTTGTCACTACTTTCTTCTTCATCATTGTCTTCTTTGTCCTCTTCCTTATCACCACTGCTTTCATCTGCCCTTTCTTCATTGTATTTTTCCTCATTTTCACTTTCTTCTTCCTTAGGGTTTTTTTCACATTTTCTCTAAGTTTTTCCTTTCAAAATATCATGAGAGGGAGGCAAGGATCTAATATCTATTATAAAAACCCTCAGGAGGTGATAGGTAGAGAAAGGAGGAGATTTGAGTAATTTTGAGGCTTGCAATTGCTTAAAAAAACCTCCTGACAGGATCGCAACATAAGAGTGCAACACAGGAGCGCAATGCAGGCTGTTAGGTCCTCCTAGGCAGCCCTAAACACACAAAAGTGTAGCACAAGCTGTCGGGTCCTCTTGGGCAACACTGAATGCATAGGAGCGCAACACCACCTCCCATGAGCATAGTACCATTTTGCATAGGGCATTTGGAGGCATTCCTGGTGTCGGAATTGGGCCCATGATATCTCGTTGGAAATATTAACTTGTATAATTTCAAAATATACCATTTTTTTCCTGATTTAAGTAGATTTTCCTTGTCAAAAGTTGATTTTCCCAAGACTGGTCAAAAAGTGCTGAATGACGGTGCAGAAATGCAGAGTGCTGTTGCAGACCACTTTTGGATGCCTTCCTAAAATCCAAATTGAGATCCTGATAGCTCATTGGAAATATATTCAAGTATAGTTGTCTTTTTATCTATCAAGTAAGTCATTTGGACACTCCATCTGTGAGAAAACCTGATTTTCCAAAGGTCACTCCAGCAAAGCAGAAATTCTCCTGTGACACCTGTATTTTTGACATTTCTCCAAAACCATGATACCTGTGTAAAAAATGAATGAGGTTTTTCTTCTTGGTCCTATGATGGAAAAAAAAATCTCTTACATCTTTCAAATTCATCTCTGTTTGGTCAGAAACACAGTTTGAAGAAAAACTGGCCTTGGGTGTGACACATGGCTTGTCTCTTTGAAAGAATTCCTGGAAAAAGATGGAGGCATGATGTTTATGAGTTGTTATGGCTTCAAGATTTCTGATATGACCTACCATATGGATATTTCTGCTCTAATGCCTCTTTTCCATAGAAAACCCTAGCTTAGTTGGAAGAGGAAATTAGGGTTTGGTGTAGCAGATTTAGGACTGCCTTGTAGAGGGAGGGGAATGAAGGGGTTAAGGGTTGTATAAATTCTTGGGGAAATTTTGGGGGATAGGGATAGATGTTAGAAAGTAGGGGAAAGTGGAATTTCAAGAATTGAGTGAGGGGAAAGGGTCCAAAAGCGAAAAACACAGGCCTAGTCTCGAAAAGTGTCAAATTGTAGCAATAGGCTAGGCTTTGTAGAAAAATGATGAGTTTGAGGGATAAGAGTGATGGGAAGTGTTTATGAAGGTATATAAAGGATAGGAGGAGGTGTAAGAGAATCAGGATACAAACCTTGTTGATTTTTTAACCATGGAGGTCATGAAACCAAGAAAAAATTCCCTCAAAAACCCTAGTTGGATAATGGAGTCATAGGCAAGGGACAAACAAAGTAATCAGATTTATGGGTGTGAAAATGGGACAGAGGTGAGAGGCACGAGTCCATGAGTGATATTCCGTGAGTGATAGGCTAAATATGACATGATAGAGTAGTAGAACAATGAAAAATTTATCGTAAGGATAATGAAGGCAGTGAGATTTCTATAACTCACAAGATTCATGAATTTTGTTTCTAGAAATCTTGGATAGACATTTAGTCATGTATAAAGGCAAAATATTACTAATGAATAATAAGGGGAATCAATTTTTTTAGAAGGAGCAGCTACTAGAGGGTTTCCAATCACCAAGAAACCAAAATTCAGCGTTTCTGTGTTTCCACAGAAAGAGGGGGGAGCATACTATTTCCGTCAAATTTGAGCTAGATGGCTTCTCATGGGATGAGAGATCAGGACAAGTTGGACGGTGTGTCTAAATTCATCATCTCAAGGGCCAGGATCCTATCAGTCCTGGATGAGTATGAAATCAAGAACCATGTAGAGAATGTCCTAGATCAGCCTACAGATCTTGATCCTCTGAAGAAGTTTAATGAAAATCAAGCACAGGCTAAGCATTTGATTATGGACGGAGTAAAGGATAATGTCATCCCATACATTTTCGGGAAGAATACAACAAATGATATGTGGAACACATTAGATGTGATCTATAAAGGAAGCTCTGTTCAATAAAAAATGTTTCTAGAGAATCAAATGAGGCTATTCCAGATGAGGAAGGGTGAGGAGGTAGATCCCTTTCTTTTCTAACTTCAGACTATCCGAGATCAACTGACTTCCATGGGTACACCTCCAAACGAAGGGTTATTGGTAAGGACTACCCTGAATATAGTCACCGAGGAGTGGGAAACATTTTTCCAAAGGATATTGGGTAGGGCAGCGTTACCATCCTAGGTGAACATGTGAGAAATCCTCCACTAAGAGGAGATTAGGAGGATCACCAAGAGGCAAAACAGTAGCAGCAAAACTGTCAGGGTGAAGAAAGAAGAGGAAGATGATGCATCCCTTGCATCGAAGGAATGAAAGCAGTAAGGGAAGAAGAATAATTACATATCCAAGTTCTAGTGCTTGAATCGTGGCATACTTGGACACTTTGCCATCACTTGTCCTAAGAAGAAGGACAAAGGAGCTTCTGATTCTAGGCCTTCAGCAAAAAATGATGATGGTACTAATAATGACGTAGACATGAGTGATCATGAGCCAAGTAAGTGGGGTGACATGGATCTGTAGAGAAACTACAGATCAGTTGGTAGGATCCTTGAGTTAGCCCTACTCTTGGATCACATACGAGCTACAGGAGCCTAAAGATGGTAACGGGACAAGTAGGTGATGGTTGTAGAAGATCACAGTGAAGTGGAGGGAAGTGTTGAGATGCTGAAGAGGGAGCAACACAGTGCAGAGGTAGTAGCAGTGTAGAGACAATAGAGGAGAGGATGATGGGACTTCAACAACACAGAGAGGTGGTGCTCACATAGTGTAGAGTTGTAGCAGTGCAATGGCTTCAGCAGGACAACATAAAGCAACAACCAAGAGCATTTTAGTGATGAGATGCAACATGACTTGTTTGTAAATGATTGGGTGGAAGTATTTCAGTTTCTTCTCAACCATTGAGTTGCAGTACAACAACTAGCAGTGGCAATGTTATGGACATCATGATGCAACAATTTGAGAGGGAGCTGCAGTACAAATATGGCAGTGTCAGTGGTAGTGACATGGGTAGTAGTACAAGGAGAAAAAATGCAGTATATGTAGGGAACCAAGCCAATCATCAAAACCACAAAGACCAATTCCAGGATATTGCGTTACATTCTGGGGATGTATTACTAGAGCACACTCCGTGCTAAGAGGGAGTGTCGATATTTTTTTTTAGTTGGGGTAGCATCGGGTGTGATATAGCCTTGAAACTTTGTGGAGGGGCTAAGAAAAAACTCACCTCCAAAACCCAAAAATATTTTAGAGAAATTTCATCTAGTGTTGAAGTTATTGAAATAATTAATTTTTTCAATGAGGACCCTAAGTCTAACTTAGGGAATTAGAAAAATTAAAGTTAATTAATTAAACACATGTGCTGAAATGTTCTAAGTGAGGTGGATCAATTAGTATTTTAATATCAGCAGTCTATAAGAGATTTAATCACGCTCGTTGCTATGTTCAATGAAAAATTATAAGAGAAATGATTGAGAGTTAGTTGGAGACACCACGCAAAGGCAGAGACGAGAGTCTGAGCTAGAATTCTAGGGCGGGTTTGCTAAGAATTTTGAGAAGAGTTTTCTGTAGCGAGGGGTAGTGTTGGATGAGGGGATGATATGATCACAGAGCCAAGAGTTAGCGAGAGGTAGAGGAGCAACAATCAGGGACAACACAGAGGAACAAGGGCAGCAGCAGTAGCTACACAGTAGTTGCGTAACACAGAGGCTTCATCTGCTATGCAGGACTAGGAGGGGCAGTGCTACAACTTAAGAGGGCTTCTAGAGTTACACAGAGGCCTTTAGAGGTAGTGTAAGGACCGCTTCACCCAGTCTGGGGTTACGCAGTCCCCTTCTAAACAACACAAAGGCACACAGAGCCTAGCAGGGCTAACTTTGCGGCTTCAGGGGCAGCACTAGGGTTTCTAAAGCTAGAAATTAGTTGAGTCTTGTAAATCCCATTTGAGGGTGTGGATCAATTATTTTTTTGGTCTTTGAACAGTAGGTATTGCTGCAGATCTATTATTTTCTCTGTCGATCTAACCATTTGGGTGCCCAGCTTCGTTGTACTCAGATTCTACTTAATAATAACAAACCCTCATATTTTCTACACTGATTTTTCCGCATTTGGTTTTTCGGGGGACTATTGTTTGAAAAATATGTGTGTCACCTTGTTGAGTGAACGTAATATTCAGTAAATGATATTTATGTTTGTAGGTTGGTAGTTGTGCTTACTTTAGTATTTTCTGAATATTTTCTGGAAATAACTTGTATAACTTAATCACAAGTAGGAGAAGTAAACCATGACACTATAGTAGGATTTCTTCATTAATGTACTCATATATTTTCACACATCTGACAGTTAGAGAAGGGATATTACATAGTTTAGGGAGTTAAGGAGACAAAAATGAGGCATTTATCACTAGAAATATGCAGTGCATAGTTATGGGAAACAAAGGAAAAGGACTACACATTTGGCAAAGTTAGTGAGATCGTGAGACATGCTTGCTCACTGTGATTGCGAAAATCTTAGCTCTAGAAGGCCAAAGAATAAAAATTGTGAATTTTAGCAAGTCAAGAAGGGATACAGGAAGGGATTGATCACTGTGATTACACAATTCACATTATTAGGAGTACAATTATTGTATGGTTGGGAAACTCAATGAGATAGACTAGAAACACTACTGACTGAAACTGCACAGTGCACATGAAAGGTTGACTGAGAGATTTGATCATGTAGTTTTTGAGTGCATGAAGGCTTGATTGAGAATTCTAATTGTATAGGGCACAATCCTTGGAGGCTAAGACTAAACAGTGCATTGCTTCTAAGGGTAGGAGATGCTTCTTGTGGCTTCAGACTGTGCAATGCATAATTCAAGGAGATATTTTGGGAGGAGGTTTACTGAAGAAGGATCAATTGCATAAAATAACTAAGGGTGGGATCCAAGAGGTGAGAGATGGAACCAGAACATGAAATGAATATGATCACACACTTATAGATGATCAACCACTAAAAATGGAAGCATTTACCACCCACAATCAACATTTTCTTGTTGAAACAACAATAGTACAATACTTACATCCAAGTGCGACACTTAAGATACACTTTGGCACAAAAGTGACGATACTATTGAAACAATGCTCAAGACTTGGGGAATGTATCTAATGCATGTATTTATGATGGGTAGAACACAATAGAGTAGGATAATGCATCCGAACTTTCCTTCAATAATATACTATTGAATCCTTTTGACTAGATGTGACACATCCCTAACCACAAGATGACACTTGCAAAAATAAGAGAAAAGTGTAAACAACACTTGAAATGGCTTAAAAAAAGTGGAAGTGACACATGCCAGAGTGAAGATAACATGAAAAAAAACTTGTTAAAGTGATAGAAAGAAAAAATGAAATTTGTGAATGTGAAAGTGATCCTTGCGAAAACAAAGGTGCACCAAAGTAACAGTTGAGAAGATTCAATGAAACAAAAGTACAATTTGTAATTAAAGTAAGGGAAATTATCAATCGAGAGTGTGCACTGACTATCAACATAGGTTTTACATGGTGTAGGAAATCTCTTGATATATTGTTGTAACAAGACCCCCTCTCACATCTACCCACTTTCACCGGCTTACCTAGAGTAAACATGAGATGAGGGGCTACTATGTTAAGGCTCAACCTCCTATGTGACCTTAAGGAAATGGATTCGAAAATTTAAGACCTCACTAATTTTGCTAAGGTGCCATAGGACCTCCAAGAGTATCTCAGCCCTTCCAAGTGTCCAACCCGTAATACAACTCACCTTTTTCATGACCTAGAGCCTCTTTCGCTGCCTTACCAAGGCCTCCATGCGAATATGGGTCCCCAGTGACTCCCATAGGATTGCTTCCATGTAAATATGGAATTTTATGCTCATTTCTATGCTAGAGCCTCTGAATTTAGTGAGAGTTTTTTAGGGCCAAGACTTAGGTCTCTACAAATAATTCAATGAAACTTTAGGAGAAGTTAAACGACATATAAACAATGCTTGTAAAGAAAAAACTTGAACCATGACTTGACCTGACCATCCCCAGCCAGAACTAAAATTTTGTCAAACACTTGGTGAATATGAAACCTATAGGTCATGAATGAAAGTTTGAACATAAGGGACTAAAAAATTTTCTGAGGTTTAACAATAAGGGTCATTTCCTTCTCACATTAGTTTTCATAACACCAATTAGGTCTTGCATCCATTATTCTTTCAGTCACAAGTAAAAACACGAAAGAACCATGACTAAGAAATGTCATATAACCATGCTTATAACCAGAATATAACTAGATAAATATCAATAAGAGAAAACCATTAAATCCTCACAATAATAAGTACATTTACTAATCAAATGCAAGAGAAACTTATTTTTTATTAGACATAGGCAAAAGCCAAACAGGTTTGAGACTTCCACGTACCACCCAAACATAGATTGGCTGAACCAAATCTTTCTTTCAGTCAATCACCCCCGTGCCATATTCCAAGCATGAATGTGGGTTATCATGGGATAAACCAATCCAAAACCAACCAAGGGAATTGAGAGGCTAAACCATCTCCACCTTCACTATACCATGATCTCACCTAAGTCAGTCCTGAGATATAAAAACCAAACCGAGCTTGGATGCCTCAAAATTCCTTTAGCTTCCTAGAGGAATTTTCTTGTCTCCACCCTCAGGATTTACAGTGTATCCTGCCATTACCAATCAAATGATTCCTAGGCCTTTGGGAATTTTCCTGAGACCACCTCACCCCATATTCCAAAACCTTCCATCAATCCAAAGCTCAAACCGATAAATAATCCCATCAAACCATGACTATCTGTAAATGGAAAATAAAGGATAAAAACCACTATCAAAACCCAAAAAAATACATGTCTCCGACAACAAGAAACCAAATACACACATGCATATGCCATGCATGACAAAACCATCTAAGAAATCATACATGAATTTTGTCACCTGCAAGTATTCCTGCTGAAACTGCTTGATCCAACCTTAATTTCTTGATCCTTTCTTTCCTTGTGCTTCCTTTACTTTCCTTGTCCTTCATTTTCTTTGTTGGTCTCCTTATCCTCTTCGTTCTTTTCTCCTCTCCGGGACTAATTCTAAAAATGAACTTACAAAAGGCTACAAACTGAGGCTCTAATGCATTTTTATCATTCATGCCTCTAATTTATTCATTTTCCTTAAATTTCCTCCTCACATGCACCTTCTTACATTTCACCTCCCTTTTCTCCTATTTTCCTTTATTTTCATAGATAAAATTCCAAAATTCCTTTTTTCCTTTTCAAATACTTTTCCATTTCCTTTGCCAATTTCGCCTTACCCATAAACACAAGTGATGCCGAGTAGGATATCTTGTGCAACTTTCATCTTGGAATAAGTGTCCTATGACCTTGGTCTTATTTTTTCCTTTATTAAATTTTATTACATGAAATTTTAACCCAGGGTTGTTACAAAACCCTCAACCTTGCAGAAACAGTGTCCTTGGTTTTAACTATACCTATACATAACAAAACCATTGAAAAGAAAACATACTACCCATGGAGCTTTATAACTTAGCTCGTTGCAGTATTTACAATGAATAACTTGATCGAAAGAAAAAAAGCATTCTGCCAACTATGTTAGTGTGTTTGGTGCATGTATGTACGAAATCACACCAACTTAAGGGATGTGGTTTTCCCTCTTAAGTTATTTATCACAGGCAGAAAATATATGGATTCAAGAAAGTTAGTGGAACATGATAGAACATAAACATAATAGATAGAGAAATAGCATGCATATTCAAACATAAAAATTAAACTAAAACTAAAACAAATAACAAAAAAGCTCTAAATAGAGTCAAACAACTTCAATAATCCAAACGGTGGCGCTTACGTCCCCTCTTATTAAGTGTTGGTAGGAATAAGGATGAAACTTTAACCCACTTGCCAAGGGGCCCTTAGAACTAGGGGTTCTAAGTCCCAATGCAAGGATGTGTTTACTTCTGAGCTGCCTTGGCGCAAATTCTCCCTCTCTCTACTATGGTGGACTGGAGTTGTTGGATGGCCAACAACTGAGTCCCCTCTATCTCTGCTCCGGATCACACACTACTGGTATTGCTTGGGGAAATTCTGACTAGCATAACAATGTGCTCTCTAGTTTTTCATCTCTTGGTGGCCTTTTATAGGAGAATTCAAATCCTCCTTCCCTCTCTTGGTACATTTTGGATAGTGACCCAAGAGAGGAGGGTGATTCCTTTGTGTGCCACATTTATTCCATTGTGTGCTCCCTTGATGTCCTAAGGAGGCTTGGGTGGTTGTCCTTAGGTTGCTTCAAGTGTGGAATCATTGTCCTGGAGTGTGCCTTTGTGGTCCCGGAAAGTGACTTCCGCCACTCCCAGGATTGCATGCTTTTCGGGTCAAAAGGCACGAAAGGGCGCGTTTATCGAAGGATTTTGCTCACAAAAGCATATTTGACTAGTCCTTCTTGTACACAATTTGATTTTTCCTTAGAACTTATATATTTTCTAAATACTTTCAAATTCTTTAATGTCTCTCAACTCTGTAAATCCTTCTTCTTGAGATTAAATAATGTCACCTTTGCTTGTACAATTTTCCAGTGATAACAGTTGCCCCCTAATGTGTGATGTCTAGGAAGAACTGTATAGCCGAAATACATTATAGTTTATTTTCTGTATATTATGTGTAGAGAGAGAGAGAGAGAGACCTGAATGTAGCTCAGAATTGGAAACACCCTGAACCGGGTTGAAGAACGACCATGTCTTGTAGGACCCCTGTAAGAAATGGTATAAAAAAATATATACAAATTTTCTACGAGGCGGGCATGTCCCATGCTCGTAATGCTTTGGCTAGTTAAACAAATCTATTTGACAGATACATGTTCTGTCTGTGTCACTAATATGGTAGTAATTTGTTGGTTGATGACGACGACTGCTAATGCCCTCTGGGGAATTTTTTTCTTTAAAAATAGGTAGAATGTGGTACCCATATGCGTAAAATTGGTATGGCATATAAATGTGCATTGTACACATAGGCGCTAGATGGGACCTTCGTGTGTAAGCATTGTTGAAAGAGACGCTTATGAAGGCATGAGTCTTCGAAGAATTTGATCAAAGTGCAGTGGTTGTAAGGTATAATACCATATTGACATGAAAGCCTATGTTGTATTCGAATGTCAGGAGGATCGATGACATCTGTGGGCAATGATGTCTCTCATAGTGTCACCCTAGGATGCCCCTTTTGTGGAGAGGGGTGATCCAAGGTACCACTTCCTTTTTGGAAAATAGATGTTGAAGTCGGAAGAAAGAAAGCCTCAACCGAATGAGGGGGTCACTGATACAGAGGATCAGGATCTTGGATGCGATGGGTTTAACATAGGCATGCTGGTGAGGGGTGACTAAAAACTGATAATGGGGATTCAGTAGCCACAAGTCAGAGTATGAAAAGAGGATTGGCAGCAGTCATAACTATTTCTGATGGGGAAACCCCTAGAGTCGATAGGACTTCTAGGGTGGGTATAGAATGGTTATGAATGTCGTAGTGGCTATCAGTGTGAGGGTGGTATACTCTGACCAATGGTGGTCAAGGACTATTGCCATGGGAGAAAAAATGAATGAGTGCGTGGGGGACATAATGCATCATTTGTAGTCTTTTTACACTTACCAAAAGAATAAAATAATGGGGTTTGGTTTGTACAAAACACAGATATGGGTGCCCCAAAACATGAAAGTGCTCATTCACTGATGATGTGAGGAAGGTGTTTTACTGAGCATGGGGGCACCATTGGTTGGTCTCATGTGTGAGGTTGATGAAGCAGATGAAAAATTATTGCAGATGGGATTCTGCTGATGGAGGTATGGTGGGCCAAATGCGAGGAGCAGTAGTGAGCTTTTGATATTCCTGTACAACCTAGTTGTCCAAGAAAGGGGTTTTATTTCATATGATAAAACTTGACCTTATGCATGGTGAGTGAATGGGCATGAGGTGCTTCCCGGATGACAGTGGTATGGCCATGACATCACTATTTTTGTGATATATGGTCTACTTTGAGTGACGAGCACCATGGATGGGAGGCTCTATCGACCAATGAGAATGCTTATCATGTGCAAGGTGAGGTAATGATAAACACAGTCGGATGTGTGGATCCTATGGTTAATTTCTGATGGAGAAATGATGTTAGGATATTCAGAGTTTTTTGGGACTCTATCATGCTGGGGGTAGAATGATACCTTCTTTGGAACATTCTGTGGATGGAGTTGTGGATGATTTGCGTGCTACTTGCAAAAAAACTACCTCAAGTGAAAGCATCTACTTTATAAAATATTATTGAAAGACATGTGCTTTTAAAAAGAAGATGACAGAGGGCATACCTGTCGGTGCTGAAAATTTTATTTTTTCGGGGGTGTGAATGTATGGCATCGCCTTTGTGCATTATGGAGTGTTGGTCATTGTGCTACTTTCAGTCTAGAGATTGGACCTTCTGAGCTCTCATTATGGTCCTCCAAAGTTTTTGAAAAGGGAAATATATAGGTGAATATGGCCCTAATTCAATTCATTTGTGTCTGTTGAGTATTGAGAGGTCAAAGGCTTCTACAGAGCAGTTCTTACAGTTACGGTCAGCTTGAGCACTAGGGATTAGCCCATGTAAACTCCATGACGTCCTGTACTTTAATTTTTTCAGTCTGAGGGTGACAAGGTCCATAGAAAACTAGTTTGTACAAATTCTGAGCCAATTTCACCCTGGATTGCATAGGCGTTTAGGGTAAGAGTGTGCCTTCTGTACTCAAAATTAGTGTTTTGTGCACCTTAAGCACACTTTTCTCAGCCTTGGGTGCACCTTCCGCGCGCTTGACAGAGGGACAGGTGTGCGGAGGGCCGAGGAAAATTATTCCAAATTTTTAAAAAATTTCCTGCTTTATTGATGTTTAATGCTGCTGATGTGCTCTTGTTTAGTTGACAAGATGTTGTGGAGGGAGTGGGATTGGCCTAAGCTCCGTATTTCTTTAGCTGCTAATGGTCGGGCCTGCCAAAAATTGGTGCAATGGGGTCTCCTAAAATTTGTGGATAAAGACCTTCTTTAGTCACAGGACTGAATCCTATGTTACCTGATTGAGCATTGGAATAGGCGACGCAATGTGTTTGTACTACGTGGGTGTGACTTGACTATCCATCTTGAGATGTATATATACTTTTTGACCAAGCTGCTACCTCAAGTTGAGGCTTTGCGATATCCACTCCCTTATGGGACGGTATATTTTGAGCAGTTCCAGACATGTCACTGTGGTGGGGTGCCTCTTACAGAGGGGTGCACAGCCATTGCCTTGATGACATATTTGGCCAAGCAATGTGCTTTGGTGGCTATTGTGCAACTCACAGGGTCATTAGATCCACATCAGGCATCAGGCCCACATGTTGGAGTCTTACACCGGCTGAGGGCCGGGCATTTTTTCGAATTTACCCATTTCTGCTATGATGGGATGCTGGCACAAATTTTCAAGATCCATGATGGATCGAAGCTATTTGTGTATTCCAATATTTTATATAGCATTATGTACGAGTGGATGGTGTTGTTGAGACCAGTGGTGGTGGTGCCTATTGGGGGGCCACGGGAGCCTTGTATGAGGAGGTGGGCTCTCGTGATGCTACGAGGAGGTGGGGGTAGGGTGGGGCGTTACTGGAACGCCACGATGGAGGCCTAGTTTGATGCCAACCCCTAGATTTTTTTGCCATTCCCATATGCAGGGATGGACTTTTGTGGGGATCCAGAGATGGTTCTCCCTTCTGGTTACGTTTGGGGGCCAACAGGTATGTCTTTATGTTTTCTACATTTATTTGAGTATTTATGTTTATATGTGTTTTTATGGTGACACTGACATAGTTTTGGTTACTCTTGAAGATGTTGACGAGGTTGCTTGCCCTGTGGCTTGATTAGTTGGCCATGGTCCTCTTAGGAGACCTCGGGGGGCTCGTCCATTGGTGCAGAGTGGTGATCAGTCAGGGTGATAGATGACCCAGGTGGCTACTGATAAAATTTGAGACCATTGTGATGCTCCATTAGAAAATCTGAAGTAAGGGTCGGATGGGTAATCCATTGTGACACTCGAGCACTTTTTTAAAAAATTATTTTGGTAAAAAAAAATTAAAACGGTTGGGTTTTTGCACATTGACTCTAGGGTAGGGCTAGCTGGGCCCTTATGGATAGAATTTCTTGAGGTAAATGATGTTGATAGGGTTGCTGAGGTATTTCCTGTCTGGTTCCTTCAAGATGTATGCCCCCTTGAGGAGGCAATGTTTTATGATGTAGGGTCCTTTCCACAAGGTTTCGAACTTTCTTGGCCGTAGGCTTCTTTTGCGACATCATAGTGGAGGACTAGTTCTCCCTCAGTGAATGAGTGAGGGTTGATGTGGTGGTCAAATGATGCTTTTACTTATTTCTTGTGGGCCTCTTTGTGTTGCAGTGAGCGTCATCGGTTTTCGTCAACGAGCTCTAGTTGTACTAGACATTGTTCTAGAGGTTGGGTATCATCAAGGAGTTCGATGGTGGCATGTAAATTAGGGATCTCGCGTTTTATGGGAATCATGGCCTCGACCTCTTATACCAAGTGGAAGGGAGTGAAACCAGTGGATTTCTTCACAGCCATGCGGTATGCCCACAGGGTGGAGAAGATCATATGGTTCCAGTTGGTTTTATGGTTATACACCATGCATTGTAACATAGTTTTGAGTACTTTGTTTATATCTTCTAGCTTTCCATTGGATTTGGGGTAGTATGGTGAAGAAAATTCATGGGTGAATCCGAGGTGGTGAGATAAATCCACGGAAACTTCATTCTCGAAGTGTTTCCCATGGTCGGAGACTAACTCCTTGGGAAAGCTGAACCAGGCGATCATTTGGTTAAACAAAAATCAAGCGATGGTTTCTACGGTGTTGTCGTATGTGGGCATGGCTTCCACCCACTTAGTGAAATAATCGATAGCCACTATGATGTATTTATTATTGTCGTATGATGCAAGGTTGCAATTCATGAATTTGATCCCCCATTTACAAAAGGGGTCGGCGACGATGACAGGGTGCAGAGGAGAGGGAGGGACTCTTGCTTTATGGGCGAAGAGTTGGCATCCCTCGCATCTCTTGAGTGCTATAATGCAATCGTGAAACAGGGAGGGCCAAAAATATCTTGCCCATAGGAATTTTTGGGTAGTGGCCATTCCAGATAGGTGGCCCCTGCAAGCACCTCCATGGTAGTAATTAAGGGCATGTTCCGCATGCCCCGTCGGTATAAGACATATCCCATGAAAAGATATTGGGGGGACTGTTGGCGTATGCATTGACGGTCATCTCGACTGAGATGAGGTCTGAAAGTCAAAGTTCATAGGAAGAGAAGAATGTCTTCATACCAAGGGTCATCGGTTGCTACGAAAAAAGAGATGTTCATCTGGTAGCAAATTTTTTACTGGTGATCCCTTGGTATCTCTTGGGAGGCCCAAAATGAACTCTAGTAAGATAAACACATTTTTTCTTTTAGGGGAGTGAAACTGTAAGTATTATTCTTGGAGAATGACTATCTAGTAGGCATACTTATGGTTCATTAGGCAGTGTGTGAGTAGGAATTTGATAGGATTAATATTTGATATAACCTTAGTGGTTTTGAAGTTGATGTAGTGGCGAAGCTTTTGGACTGCATGTATTAATGCTAGGGAAATATTTTTCTTAAGGCTCATATCTTAATTTTGGGCCTGATAAGGTTTTACTGATGTAATAAATTACATGCTCATTCCAATCTGGGCCTTCCTAGATAAAAAAATCCGGCCAAGGTTGACTCAGAAGCTGATAGGTACAAGATGTAATATTTTTTATAGTCTGGGGGACTGATGAGTGGTGTTGAAGATAATGTTTCTTTCAACACATCAAACGCTTGTTGGGCTTGATCATACCATTTGAATGGGATTTCTTGGTGAAGGAGGCGTAGGAACCCTTGAGCGCAAGTGGCATAATCTTTGACAAAACATCTCAGAAAATTGGCCTTCCCCTGCAGGCTTTGTAGTTGCTTGAGGGTTCAAGGTGGAGGTACCTCTTTGATAGCTTCGACCTTGAGGGAGTCCATGTGAATCCCTTGCTAGGACATGATAAAACCTAAGAGTCTTTTGCACCGATGCAGAAGACACACTTGAGGGGGTTCAGGCATAGGTTGTATTGACAGCATCGTTGGAATACCAATCACAGATCTTCAAGATGGTATGAGCGCTTCTTGGACCAGACGGTCAAGTCATCCAAGTGGGCAAGGATAAGGTGTGCCAAGTCATGAAATATATAGTTCATGGCTTTTTGGAAGGTGGCTCCAGCATTTTTTAGGCCAAAAGGAATTACCTTGTATGCAAATGTGCCCCAATGGGTGGTGAACGTGGTTTTGTACTAGCCTGTATGGCGGATTTGAATTTGGTTGTACCCAAAGAATCTGTCCATAAAGGAGAGAGCCTCGTGCCCCACACAAGCATCGATGACTTGGTCAATGAATGGGGTGGGGTAATTGTCCTTAGGAAAAGCTTTGTTCAAATCCCGAAAATCAGTGCAAACACGTATGGTGCCCTATTTTTTCATGATGGGAACAGGGTTGGAAACTCATGATGTGTAAGCAATGGGGTAGATAAACCCAACTATGTGAAGCTTGTTGATTTCTTGTTTTATTGCTTTTGCCTTTGATGGGTGCAGTTGACGTTGTTTCTGGTGCACTGGAGGTATGTCAGGCCAAGTGTCAATATTGTGCTCTATGATAGTGGGACTAAGGCCAGGAATTTCTGAGTAGTCCCACACGAAGATATATCGATATTATTGTTGCAATTGGGTATAAGAGGCTACTTATTCTAGAGAGAATACTGCCCCAAGTGAGATTTATTCATCCTTTGCAGGATTTTGGGATATGTTCACCTTGACGGTAGGTGAGAATTTGACATATTTCCTTCCTCGAATGCATCAGGCATCGGTACGGGATTTTTGAACCAATCCAATTTTCCTAATGGGAGGAAATATCTTGATTCGATTGCATAAATATCTTGTTATTTCGTCTTGTTAGGACTAAACGTGTGTTTGGGGAGTAAAATAAAACGGTGATGCGTTGCATCCCATGGATAATCTGGTTCCATCATTACCTCTAGGATATCCTCATCTGAATGAAATAGCGATCCTAAGGGGAATTAATCTTGCACAATATTATGTTGAATAGGTTCAATCCTCATGGAGTTGGTTGCGAGACATGAGATAGATTCCATCATCGACATGGTGGAACCAGACACGGTCGATAGAGTGTAGACAAATTGGGTCTACACTGTCGTGTTGAGATTCAACAAGATGATGATCCTAATGAAAACTAAGCACCTACACTAGGTGGGGCCCACAAGCTATTTTTAGGTGTATCTCTATTTTTAGAATGTTGAGCATATTCTATTTATAGCGGGAGTCTATTTATAGATGGTTGATAAAATTCTATTTATAGTTGAGATTCTATTTTTAGACACATGGGCGAAGTCTACTTATAGATCGCATGTCGATTATTATTAAGCCTTAATAATAATTGGACAATAAATAATAATCTATTCTCTTGAAGCACTTGATTTCAGTTAACTGATGTGGGGAACCAGTTTATTGAAGGAATTTCAAGTTCTAAGGTTGGTTGGTGGGACATGCAGAGTGACTAAGTTATAACTGAGTGATTCAAAGTTGTAACTGAGTTGGATGAGCAGTTATGTGAGTTGTTATTCAGTTTAACTCAGTTAAGTGAGTTAAACTTAGTTTTCATAGTTGTAACTAGTTGTAACTAAAGATGCACTAGTGAGAGATCAATGAATTAATTATTTAATTAATTCACAAGAAGTGGTATCACATGAAACTGAAGAAATACTACTATTAACTACTTGCATGTCAGATCTAGTGGAGACCTAGTTGAGAGATAGGTGAAAGGGTTTGTTTGACTATCAGTTGTGACATTGGTGGGTGCTTAGTTGCAACCACACACACATTATAGATGCCAATGAGGATTGTGCAGTCAAGGCAAGGCAAGATCAAATTCATTCAGGGATCTTCTTCAATAGGGATTGCGCTGTGGAGGTAGGCTTTCAGGAGGCAGTAAATTGGCGCATGTTTATGCCAATTTTTGTATGACAATGTGAGACAATTGTACATTGTACTGAGAGCTCTTGGATTAGAGTTTTGTATGATATTGTTTCATGATCCATGATATATAAATAATATATGATAGTGGGGTTTTTAGCTTTATGCTTTCCTAGTAAAAACTTATGTGTTATGTGTGATTGATATTTCTTCATGTGTTTGCAATTGGCAATTAAATTTGCGCAAAGATTTAAGTAGAAGGATTCTATATTTAACAGTGGCATATAATTGTTAGATTAGGAGATTCCAGCAATACATCATAGTATTATAAATTTCTACATGGTATCAGAGCAAAGAAGATTGCAAAATTGAAGCAGTAGCTAAGTTTGTTGGTGGAAATAATTGAAATTTGCTGCTAGAATTTCTTGGTGAGACAGTTGAGTAAACATCGAAATGGATTTCAATGGTTTGTGGCTAGAGTATGCACTCAAGGGCAGATTGAACTACATTTCATGGAAGGATAGGATGGAGGTGGTGCTTGAAGATAATGGCTTGAAGGATTTCATCGACAACGATGTTCCTAAGCCCACTTCAACGGATGTTGCATTACTTGACGAATGGAAAAAGAAGGTAGCGAAGACAAGAATAATTCTATTGCAAGGTGTTAGAGACCATATTATCTCAAGCCTTCATGGGAAAGCCACTCCATTCACTATGTGTAAGGCTTTGACAAATATTTTCGAAAGCAACAACGACAATAGGAAGTTGGCACTGAAGGATAAACTCAGAAAGATCAAAATGGAGAAGGGTGACAATATTCCCAAGTATCTCACAAAGTTCATCCAATGTAGGGATGAGCTGGGGAGTGTGGGAATCACGGTTTTTTTTGATGATTTGGTGAGCTTGGCTCTCTTGGTACTTCCTAAGAGTTGGCATAGTTATCAAGAATATGTCAATGGATGGGAAAAATTGTCGAATTTGGAACGACTGTGGTCAGATCTAGTGCAGGAGGAGTTCAAGTAGAACACCAGAGATGGCTCTTCATCAAAGCATGATGATGAAGAGGATTGTGCTTTGGCTGCCAAGTCAAGGAAAGGGAAGGGGAAGAAATTGCACTCAAAATCTAAGGCTAAATGAAAGAAACTGGATTTGTCCAAAGTGAAGTGTTTTCACTGTCACGAACATGGGCATCTTGCCACTAACTGCCCACAGAAAAAGAAGAACAAGAAGGCTGCAAGAGATGCAACTGGTGAGGCCCTTGCCTCACAATTTGAACTTGATTTCTCCTTGATCTTATGCTTGGTTTCAAGTGCAATGGGATCGGTGTGCTTTCTTGATAGTGGTGCTTCCTTCCACATGACAGGAGATAAGGAGCGTTTCAGTGACTTGGAGGAGAAAGATCTCCAAATGCATATAGAGATGGGTGAAGATGGATGATACAGTGCGACCAGCATTGGTACCATTACCTTTGAGAGGGAGTTAGGTAAACCATTTATTTTGAAATATGTTATGTATGTTATAGGTCTGAAGAGAAACTTGGTCTCAGTCCCAATGTTGGAGGACAGAGGTTATGACGTTGTTTTTAGTGATGGAAAATATTTCCTACGACATAAAACAATGGGTCAAACCAAGAGGATAGGGATTCGAGTCAAGAATCTCTACAAGTTGGAGGTAGATGGCTGCGTTGCAATGATGGGATAGGCAGAAAAGGTGGTGAGCCAAGATGAAGGTAAGTTATGGCATAGACAATTGGGCCATCTTCATCATGGAGCTTTGAAAGTGTTGCAACAAATATCTACTAGAATTCCAATGGGAACACTTGCTCAATTAGATCAGTGCAAGGGTTACACCATGGGGAAGTTTGCAAAATCCACCTTTCATGAAAAGGAGAACCGTGCTTCAGTGATCCTAGTGAGAGTTTGCACAGATGTGTGTGGAACATTCTCGGTTGCTTCAATAGCAAAACGTAGGTATTATGTTATTTTTGTTGATGAATTTTCTCATAAATGATAGATCTACTTCATGTAGAAGATGGATCAAACATTCTCAAAGTTCTACGAGTTTAAAGCTTTGGTGGAGAAAGAGTCAGGGAAGCAAGTGAAGGCTCTGCAGAGTGATAATTATGGAGAATATATCTCGAACGAATTCAAAGACTTCTGTAGAAAAGAAGGAATTTAGAGAGAACTCACAGCACCTCATAACCCATAGCAAAATGGAGTCATGGAGAGGAATAATAGAATGATCATGGGTGATGCACAAGCGATGCTACATGATCAAGGCCTAATAATGCATTTGTGGGCGGAAGCATGCAACACTGCGGTTTATGTGAAAAACCATTGTCCTCATAGAATACTTGGCATGAGTACACCTGAAGAAGCTTTTACTGGTAAGAAGCCAGATGTTTCTCATTTAAATATTTTTGGCTCACGTGTTTATGTGCATGTGACCAAGAACGCAAGGAAGAAGCTGGAGATGACTGTAGAAGTTGGGATATTTGTGGGGTACATAGAAACACCCCACAACTATCATGTGTATTTGAAAAATAGTCTAATGACTGTGATGCGATGGGATATAAAATTCAATGAGGAGAAAGCCATGAAGTTGTTGCTTGAGAGGGAGCTAGACTTGCATGCAGAGGAGGAACTTCTTGTTCTTAAAAGATGAGTCTCTAGATGTGGATCAGCCACAGGAGGAGGTTCATGGAGTGGAGGAGTCCACTCATGCAAATCCAAACATCAGAACTAGAAGAGGGCATACCACATAAACTGAGAGGCTGAACCTTGATGCGGCACGGAATGTGGGAGTCCCTAATTCACATCACAGATAGAGACAGTCTCTTGACTGATTCACTAGATACATGGCTCTCATGAGCAAATTTATTATGACTTAATTATATTCCTTTTAGGAAGTATTGCAGGAGCCCACATGGGTAGATTCAATGGTGGAGGAGTATGACTCCATTTTCAAAAATAGTGCTTGGGAAATTGTTCCAAGGCTGGTTGATAAATCAGTGGTAGGTTCAAGATGGATCTACAAGGTAAAACAAGATGCTGATGGGAGTGTTGAGAAGTATAAGAAAGATTTGTGTCCCGTGGCTTCTCACATATCAAGGGGATTGATTATGAAGAAACCTTTGGACCCGTGGCACGATATTCTTCCATAAGGACCATCCTTGATCTCTAAGCACAGATGGGTTGGCACATTCATCAGATGGATGTGAAGACTGCATTCCTTAATGGGATCATTGAGGAAGAATTGTACATTGAGTAGCCTGAAGGATTTGAGATCTTCAGTAGTGAGTCACATGTGTGCAGGCTCAAAAGAGCATTGTATGGGTCGAAGAAAGAAGCCCGTGCTTGGTACACTCAGATCGACAGCTATTTCACTGGACTTGGCTTCACCAAGAGTGAGGGAGATGCAAGCCTATACCAGATTGTGGTGGAGGGTAGGATTTTAATCATTGTTCTTTATGTTGATGATTTAATACTGACTGGTGATGAGAAATTGATGCACTCATGCATGGAGGATCTTGCAAAGGAGTTTGAGATGAAGGATATGGGCCTACTTCATTATTTCCTTGGATTGGAAATATGGTAGTGAGATGGTGAACTATTTGTATCTCAAGGAAAGTATTCAAGGGAGATACTCGATAAGTTCCACATGGAGGGCTGCAAACCCATGGATACTCCTCTTCCAGGAAATTGGAGGAAAGAGGATGCTACATCGAGAGAGGTAGTGGATGCCACGGTCTATCGAAAGTTGGTGGGTTCACCCATATATTTATTTAATACAAGACCAAACTTATGCTATGCGGTGAACCAACTTAGTTAAGCGATGGTTAAGCCTACCAAGCTCTTTTGGAAGGTGATCAAGCTTGTCCTCAAATATCTTAGGGGAAAATCTAAGTATGGCTTATGGTACAGACAGATGGATAAGGTGAAGTTACATGGCTTCATGGATGTAGATTGGGCGGGAAGACCAATGGAAAAAAAGAGCACATCAGGAGGGGTCTTCAGTATCAGATCTACAACAGTTTCTTGGTATAGCAGGAAACAAAAATTCGTGGCACTCAGTTCAGTGGAAGCAAAATACATGGCAGCAAGTCAAGCCACATGTGAGGCTATCTGGATGAGGAAGATCCTGGTTGGCTTGATTGGTTCTCATTTAGATCCTACAATGATTCATTGTGATAACCATATTTTTATTAAACTATCTGTTAATCCTGTGTTTCATGATAGATCTAAGCATATAGATATCTGGTATCATCATATCAAAGATTGTGTGCAGCGAAAGATCATTTTCTTCAGTACATTCCTACAGAAGATCAAGATGCAGATATTCTAATGAAGGCGCTCACCAGGAGCAAATTTGAAGACCACAGAGACAGGATCAGGGTGAAGGATAATCCCTTTCTTGTTGAGAGGGAGTGTTGAGATTCAACAAGATGATGATCCTAGTGAAAATTAAGCACGTACACTAGGTGGAGCCCGCAGGGTATTTTTAGGTGTATGTCTATTTTTAGAATGTTGAGCATATTCTATTTATAGCGGGAGTCTATTTATAGATGGTTGAGAAAATTCTATTTATATATGACATTCTATTTTTAGACACATGGGCGAAGTCTTCTCTTGAAGCACTTGATTTCAATTAATTGATGTGGCAAACCAGTTGACTGAAGGAATTTCGAGTTCTAAGGTTGGTTGGTGGGACATGCAGAGTTACTGAGTTATAACTGAGTGAATTGAAGTTGTAGCTGAGTTGGATGAGTAGTTATGTGAGTTTTTATTTAGTTTAACTTAGTTAAGTGACTTAAACTCAGTTGTGCTAGTTGTAACTAGTTGTAACTAAAGATACACTAGTGAGAGATTAGTGAATTAATTATTTAATTAATTCACAAGTAGTGGTCTCACATGCAACTGAAGAAGTACTATTTTTAACTTCTTGCATGTCAGATCCAATGGAGGCCCAGTTGAGAGATAGGTGAAAAGGTCTGTTTGATTATTAGTTGTGAAATTAGTGGGTGCTCAGTTGCAACCACACACACATTAGAGATGCCAATCAGGATTGCGCAGTCAAGGCAAGGCAAGATCAAATTCATTTAGGGATCTTCTTCAGCAAGGGTTGCGCAATGGAGGCAGGTTGTCAGGAGGAAATAAATTGGTTCATGTTTATGCCAATTTTTGTATGATAGTTTGAGACGATTGTACATTGTGCTGAGAGCTATCGGATTATATTTTTGTATGAGATTGTTTGATGATCCATGATATATACATAATATATGATAGTGGGGTTTTTAGCTTTACACTTTCCCAGTAAAAACTTTTGTGTTATCTGTGATTGATATTTCTTCATGTGTTTGCAATTGGCAATTAAATTTCCACAAAGATTTAAGTAGAATGATTCTGTATTTAACATTGGCATATAATTGTTAGATCAGGAGAGTCTGGAAATACATCACAGTATTATAAATTTCTACATGTTGTGGGTACAACTACTCTCCTAGTTGCAGCTAAGTCGACACCTATGGTAGATGAGCAGACAACTCAAGTCATAGTTATGATACATGATGATATGAATCGTATATGATGTATCGTTTTTTTGGCTTTTGGTGGGGGAAGAATCTCTGTGATGGGAGTTTACATAAGCACAAGGTTGGGTCCCCCGTTAGGATGGCCAATTTTCTGTTGGTGGAAACTGTGCCTAGTGCAGAGGTTCCTGAATGTTTCCAGTAATGGGCATGCCTCTAGCTTGTGGTTATGGCTAGTGCAGATGGTGCATGGTACCACTTTTCCAACCAAGTATATTGTGTGAGAACCAACACTATTGTTCGTCCCAGATGTGGACGCTTGCAAAGGATCTGTTGTAGAAGATGAGGTCTTCAGCTTCCATTTCCATGTTGTTGGCTTTGGTGTGTCTAATTATTTTGGGGAGTGTAGACTTAACACTGATATTTCAGTTCTTAGGTTGGAGAGATGCTCACATTTAATTGTATGGTGAATGTGTGAACAAATTTGGCAATAAGTATGCGTGATATTCTATTGGTTAGAGAGAAGTCTTTATGGGAGAGAAGAGGTTGTGTGAAAATTTCTTGCGAGGGGCTTCAGTTCTTTGCATTAATTGACTCAATTGGTCATTTAGGTTGCATAGTCCAAATGTTATCGTAGGTTGGCCTTGGGTCATGCTTGGTTGGTGCACCATCCTCGCTTTTCCGTCACGTCGATTTGGGTGTGGGGTTACTGGCCTAAGGGTGATGTGCTTTCTATATCATTTGAGGAGATCATCCTATTCCTTCTCTATTATATGAATCATATCAATGAGAGGAAGAACTTGCGAGATATAGGTACACTGATGTCCATAGTGATTACCTTGACATACCAAGAGAAATAGCCTAGATATGGGGGTCTCGTCATGTTTAGTTTGTGGTCTGGCGGGGTACCAATGTCGTAACGCTACTAAATCAGGGCAAGTGGCAACCACATGGTTGGGCATTTTGCATAATGCACATGTTGGCCTTCTCTGTAGAGAGCAGTTGGGGGAAACTATGGGTTCCCTGATTGGTCAATTTTCAGCTAATGGGAAGAGGATGGATCTGCTCGTCACATCTTCTTGGGTTGTCAAGTTTTTCATGAATTTCGAGTCCGCGCCATCCTCTTAGGAGAGGCAGACTATAACTGAGCCCAAACTAGCTAGTGATAATTAGCATAGAGGGATATAGTGGCAATTTTACAGAAGGTGGTTGTCGGCACATAAAGGGCATGTGAATTGCCCAGAAGGTGGTTGTCGATAGTAATGATGCGGTCCTCATGGGGGAACATCATAGTTCGGAAGATGGAGGAGGCTATAGCTGACATGGAATACATATAACTCCGACCAAGGAGTATGTTATAGTCCAAGTGGGCATCCAAGACTTCAATGTATATAAGGATTGTCTTTCTAGCCAAGCAGACTAGGATGTTTTGGTAGAGACCGACGAGGGTTGAAGGGTGACCTTCGTATGCTATAAGTGTGATGTCTAATGGCTTTAGCTCAAGAGACCCTAACCTCTACCAAATTTTCTTTGACATGATGCATGTGGATGCACCCTTGTCAATGACACATCAATGAATGGTAATGTTTTGGACCAATACTGGTATCTGAAAGACGACCACTAAAGGAAGCCTACAGGTGGCTTCATCTAAATCAAAAGCCATTAGGTGTGTATCGGTAGGGTCGATAGCGCCTAACATAAAAAGAAAGGCTTTTCATTTCTTTGGGCATGACTGTAATACTTCCAAAGTTAACATGGTAGCGGGAGATTGAGCTAGATCATCCACAATGTTGTAGTTATGGGCTGCTTTGGAATAGTTTCCTACTCACCTAGTTGGTCCCTTAGCCATATTGGGCAAGGGTTAAATAGGCATATTTGATATGGTAAAAGGTGTTGTTGGTGCACCAGTACTAGCCCCTAATGTGTTGGTGTCTGGTGGGGTATCGTAATTTTGATTCTGTTTTTGAAAAAAAAATTCCTTGCCAGTCATGTAGATTTCGTGGTTGTTCTTTCTAGAGTCGTTAGGAGTTTGTTGTTGAGTGCTAACTGTCCCTTGATGGGGGAAGGGTTCTTGCATGACTGCTGGCTGTTGGGCAGATACCCCTTTTCCACGGTTACTCTACAGCTTCTTCAGCTCAAGGAGGGTGGGACAGTGGTGAGTGTAATGGTCATACTCACCACATATTGAACAAGATTTCTTTGTTCAGAGAGGTGGCATTTTGTTCTTCCGTTGGGAATTTCTTGGCTCCTGATTTTGATTTCGGTTGGAGTTGCCTCCAGATTGAGATCATGGACGACGTTGCTGGTTGTTGCCCCCCTGCCCAGGATTTCCTTTAGGCTTGTTTTTTCCTTTTTTATTAACCGTATTAGGAGGGTAGTTCTCCTTGTTATATGGTTGGCGCGGTTGGTTTTGGGAAGGCTGCACAAAGTTCACCTATGCATTATTCTGCATAGGCGGGTGTTGTGCTAGGGACTGCGCATAATGTGGTCCTTGGTTTGAAAATGGTTGTTGGGGGGGTCCTCTTCCATCAGTATTTCTATCTGCTTACTAGGTCCACTGAGCCGGAGGATAGGGTCCTCCATGTTGATGGTGATACGATGACGCCCTACTGGTCAAATTTTGCAGAGGCATGTGATGACTTTGGTAGCCGAGTTGTGGTGCGTTCTGGGTAGAATAATACATGTAATTGGGGTTTTGAATGTTTGTGCCAAGGTAAATTTTTTTCAATGAACCAATTAAACCATCTGCAGAGTTTGACGCACTTGGAAATTATTTGTAAGTTTGCAGGTGCAGGGTGTTCAGCAGGATATTGTAAATATACCCTGACTGCGTATAGATCAACTCAAGCTATTGGGCCTTAATAATGGTGTCCTATTTAGATATGGGCTTTTGCTGCACCACATCCTTTGAAATATCTACGGTGAGAGTTTTCATAAACAACTCTAATAGAACTCGATCATCGAGTTTTTCTTTGCACAAACTACGATGCCACCGCCATTCGTGGAGATGGTCCGAGATATGGACAAGGGAGGTTTGCCTAAAGTGGGTCAGTAACCCCATTCTGGAATCGTGGTGAATGGGTAACTGAAAATAGGTTAAGAAGGCCTTGCTGAAGGTTGCATGTGTAGCAAAGGGTTGCTCCACATACCATTTCGTTGCTACTCTAGTTAGAGTGCATCGAGATAGTTTTAGTTGAATAGTATCATCAATGATGCTATTTGAAGAACACCACAGGTGGAAATTCATAACGTGATTTCCGGGGTCTTCTGCTTGCATCCCTTCAAATTTTGGAATGTCTGATGGGAGCTTCGTGGGCATGGGAGGCCATATGGGGTTGTGCGCAATGGGGTCATTCGTCAACTTGGTTAAATCTAGTAGATTTAACGAAGCTATAAAAGGTGACTATGAGGTTGTAGCCATTGCCACTTGTGAAAACACAATATTCTAGTGAAGAATAGGGTTTGTGTGTGATACACCCTGCTATGCGTTCAACTGGCTTCCTCAATCGGTGGCACTCCTCTACCCTCTAGGGGTTGTGGGAGGAGTGGTGTGTGGTGTGGCATTGGGAGACTGACTGGGGATCCCAAATAAAGATGCCCCAATAAAGGATGAACCAATAATGGTGGCAGTGTTCTGTCTTTGACGCCTAAATGGCAAAAGACCTAGAACCCCTCCTGGTAATGGGGGGAGGTCCAAAAGACGTCTGAATTGACAAGGTCTCATTGGGTCTGTTCTGGTGTCAAATAGGTATGGCTTTGGAAATATTTGAGAGGATAGAGATTATAATCAAAGAAAAATTATGATCGCATACATAAAACAAAGCGAAAATAAATAATTTTTCCCTTTAGATTAATCCTATGTGATCAATCAATCAAAAAATATGGTTTTTGTTTGTTTGCATATGATACTCAAATCCTAGAAGACCTAATCTTCCTCACACACTAAAATGTAACTAGGCCTTGAGAATATATATTGCGATTGCTGGAACAACGTCCTGTAAGAATTGGTGACATCCCTAGTCAGCCGAAGAAAATCCACCAAGGTAAGGGTAGAGGATCTACTGCTTGCCTGGACCATCACCTATAGGGAAATGATGCCCTAATTTTTGCCACTAAATACCACCATCCCACATGAGTGTTTGAGTCTTGGGATTCTTTGTAGTTCAGCTAAAAATATTGAGTATCATCCAGATCAGGTAGCCCCAAATAATACCGCATGCACTGTGCCTAAGCCTAACCCACTCTCAATAGAGTCTCTGTCACACTTGGGTTTTCTTTTCCATGGGCTGATAGGTGGATTTGAAAGCTCCCTAAACAATCAACTTCTATGTTTCAAGATGAAGAATGATCAAGACAGCTTATTGGATGCCTGCCCCCTTGATCCTTTTGTTAAGTTAGTTTTAGGTGTTTTTTCTTTGCTTAGTGTGTGGGAAAAAATTGAACAATAATATAGTTTTAACGTGTGGATATGTGATGATCCTTTTCAAAATCCCCTATTTAAACTACGTTCTATTGTTCCTTGCTCAAAATAAAAAAGGCGCGGATATGGACCACTTTCAAATTTTCCTGGTTAATCTATGTAATCAACTATAGGGAGGTAGTGAGTTGTGAATAGAGAGTGTTCATATGCTTGCCTAGGATCACCGAAGGGTGCAAAGGAAACATATACTTCTTGCTCTTCTATCGACAATTAAATCTTGGTCCCCAAATCCTAGTGAAAAAATTGAACTAAACTAATGAATTTTACACTAGAAAAGGACCTAGCTAAGCATGCGTGGACATGGGCCACTTACTTTGGCTAATTATCTAGGTGTTTTGGTACCTAAATTTGCAAAATATAATTTTTTTTTGGAATGAAATTTAATTTCCCCCCCACTTAAACTATGTGTGTAACTTTACAAAAATCAACTTGAAATAAAACTAACACCAAGCATACCCAATAGCA
This sequence comes from Pinus albicaulis, assembly GCA_034641835.2. Classification (NCBI taxonomy): domain Eukaryota; kingdom Viridiplantae; phylum Streptophyta; class Pinopsida; order Pinales; family Pinaceae; genus Pinus; species Pinus albicaulis. Next base: position 1,572,570,753 of record CM076580.1, read on the forward strand.
GCTAAGAGTGAGCTTTAGAAAGCTGTGGGGCACCTCAAATAGTACTGGAAGATGTATTATAGGCCGCCAGGCACTTTTACAAGCAGGAAAAGATGGAGATATTGGAGAAAATTCCAATCTGTGTTTTTCACGCAAAAGGATGAAACGGGCGTGATTTCTCCATGCAGGTCAGCTCTGAACGTGCACTTGTCTGTGAGAAATGCGCGAAAATTACTGCAATGTAAATTTTTTTTGGGAGCTCTTCTGCTTCAATCTATCGCTTGGGATGAACTAGGGAATGAAGGAGAGAAAAGGGGGAAATTCCAACCCAAGTCCATAGCAAAGATGGAGGTATCTGCAAAAGGGCACGACCACATAAACATGGAAATAAAAGTTAGAGGAGTCACCAATCCTGTGTTAGTGTGTTTGGTGCATGTATGTAAAAAATCACACCAACTTAAGGGGTGTGGTTTGCCCTCTTAAGTTATTGGTCACATGCAGAAAATATATGGAGTCAAGAAAGTTAGTGGAACATGTTGTAACATAAACATACTAGATAGATAAATAGCATACATATTCAAACATAAAAATTAAACTAAAACTAAAAAAAATAACACAAAAGCTCTAAATAGAGTCAAACAACATCAATAATCCAAATTGTGGTGCTTACGTCCCCTATTATTGAGTGTTGGTAGGAATAAGGATGAAAATTTAACCCACTTGCCAAGGGGCCCTTAGAACTAAGGGTTCTAAGTCTCGATGCAAGGATCTATTTACTTCTGAGCTGCCTTGGCGCAAAGTCTCCCTCTCTGTACTATGGTGGACTGGAGTTGTTGGATGGCCAATAACTGAGTCCCCACTATCACTACTCTGGATCACAGTCTTCTGGCATTTCTTGGGGAAATTTTTTGGGATGGAGTATGTACATCTCATGATGACTCTAGAGGAGAAATTCATGGAGGGTTGGATTGGTGAACACTTATAGCTTATGTAGAAATCTTAACTCATGATGGTATCACCAATGGAGGAGGAGAAGTGTTGCAGTACTCACCTTATCAGTTGCTTGAGGACAAGCAACATTTTGGAGGGGAGGAATGTAATATTCCCAATTAGCCCAAGCTAATGGGAATATACAATTTTGTTTCATTTTTTTGTTGTATGAATAAAGGTGTAAAGGAGGAAAATAAAAACTCCTAAGAAAATGAATAAATCAATGCCCCATGTGAACAAAGATAAATCTGGGCCATCTTAATAAAACACCCTTACGTGTGAAAGGGATTGAGACATTTGACTAGGTCAACCATGAATAGATCAACAACATTGTATAGAGGGGATGAACCTCATTGATGCACAACACAGTCTTAGTTGGAGGTGGCACATGTGAAAGGTGCTAAAACATTGAGATGGTTTAAGGTTTTGTAAGATATCAATCTTATAAAAGGAAGAGGAGGACAACATGAGAAGGTTGTTGATGGTATCATATTTCTGAATATATTGTCTGTTTAGACATATATCATTCTCTTGTTGTTTAGCTGAGAATAGTGTTGTTTAGCACTGGGTGTTCCTGATAGGGAATCCCACCTCTTTCCTTGAGAGGCCACTTGAATGAGTCTTGCTGATCTTGTCCACTATCAGGAATTTGGCCAAGCTTCATCTTCCAACTACAATGCAGATCCTATTGAGGGTTTGGTTGTCCTTGTAAGCTACAGTAAGTGGAGGCTAGATATACTTAGATCTAGGCCATTATAGTGCCTCTTTTCGGTGGGAAAGTCTTCTATCCCAGTGGCAAGAGTGTATTGGATCATTGGAGCTTCAGATCCACATATTGGCATCTGGCCAAACTGATCTTGAACCCTACAACACAGTCCATCTTCCAGATTTGTGTTTTCCTATAGGTAATGTTGAGAGGGCTGTTGGCATAACTTTGGAGGAGTGATATCTAGCGTTGGGAATCTTCCCTTCACTATGGTCATCCATGGATTTCAGATCCAATCCATGTTATATTCAGATTTGATCTAGATTCTCCTGTATTTACTGCATATTTTCTGAAGATTTCTACAGATCTACAGGTTTAGATCTCAGATCTACTCCTTGTGCTTCATGTATTGCTGAAAACCCCAACGAGTATGTAAAGTAGAGACTCTATAGTGTATGGATCTGTCATAGATCTGACTGTTCATGCATTATTTTTCTCTAGATCTAAGTTGTAATAAATAACTGTTGCAGCGTAATGAAAATAACGTTGTCAAGCCTTTTGCAGTGAATATATGTGATTGAAACACCTCTTTTTGAGGGTTTTCCTCTGTTTAAGTCTTCTATTTCCTGTTATACATTGTATGGGTCTCATTGTAAATCTGATTTTCTGATGTATATGTAAATTTTGAGCCTTCATATTGGCCTTATGCTCTTACTTTGCTGAACTACATTATTTCTGAGGCAGTATTGTTTAATATTGTTGTTGTTCCCATTTTAGGATATTACAGAAACATAACTCTTCATAAGCTCTTTGTAGCAACTTCTCCTTGAGATTCGAGGCTCTAGACAAGAAGATCCTACCATGATGATATATGTCTCCTCCTTGGACTAAATATCCCTCTTCATGCAGTTGGTCATCAAGTATCATACAAGTGTGAAGATCCTTGGAATAATCCACCAACAGTTGGGATTTATAATATGGATCTAAACTGCCCAACAATGACAGCGTTGATGATGTATCAATAGAAATGTTTGTCATGTTGCTACTCTCCTCCTTGACATCTCCCATGCCAAAGGTATGTGTTGGAAGGCCATTCCTTCTATTCTTTTCCTCCCACAGTGCAGAATCAGAAATGGGAGTGGGTGATGATGATAAGGGAATAAGATCTACCTCCTCCTTGAGCCTACCCAAGCCTCCCAGTGATGTATCATTGTCTTCCAATGCTCCCATCCCTCCTGGATCTAAATTTGGAGCATCATGTTTTGAGATATATCCCACCAAAACTAAATTTGTTGGCCTCCCGGGTGGTTTGCCACTAGATAAAAGTGTCCCATGCAGCAAACTCAGGAGCATGATAGATGGGACTGTAAGGTCCTTGCCTCCACTGTGCAAATCCATCTCAAATATTTGGGTGGAATTGGCATGTGATGGGTATGTATTCATGCCTTTGATCATTTAAGTTTCACCACTCCTCTTGTCCACCCATTATATTTACAAAGCCTCCCAATCAGTGGTGACTTTTCCCAATGTAATCAGCCATTGAACACCCAAAATCACATTGGTGTTAGGTATGTCAACCACAAAGAAGTGATCAACCAAAGTATAAGTTCCCATGGTGACTAAAAATGATGGGACATAATGCATGCATTGCATTTTTCTATCTCCTGGGACCAAATCAGAGAATCCCTCAAAAGTATCAGTGGGTATTGCCCTCCTTTGCACTAGATGGGCATCAATGAAATTGTGGGTTGACCCACTATCAATCAAAATAAAGACCCTATGATTCAAGATGGAACCTTGAAATCTTAAGTTCAAGTACTTAGGTACTCCTCTCAAAGATGCAAGAGCCCCTCCAATAGGAGAAAATGCTCCATCCCCATATCCTGATGGTGTTTGCTCTCCTCCTATAGTGTCAGTGTTGTGACCTCTTCTTTGTTCATCTTCTTATTCCTCCTCAACATCTGAGAATACCTCTATGTAATGTTCTTTTCTAGCAACACATATATGTCCAAGTGCCCATGATTTTTAGCTAGTGAAGCATAGCTTCCTTTTTCTTATATCTCTCTGGACTTCATCATCAAGAGGCTTCTTGTATGAGCTCTCCTTTGAAGGAGCAACTTTTTCATTCTTTCCCTTTGAAGGAAAAGAGGGCTTATGTTGAAAACTTGCCTTTGCTTTTGGCAAGGCATCTTGAAGGTCTCTAGCCCTTCCAATAGCATCATACAGGGTAGTAGGCTTGGTAGATTTAACCAACCCATGAAGAGGTTCACCTAGACCATCGATGAACATGTACACCCTTCTTGCTGTAGACAAATCAGGAACCATAACAGATAATCTTAAGAATTTAGAAATGTAAGTTTCTATGTTACCTGATTGTTTTAGCTTTGCAAGGCTCATGAATGGTGCCTCTGGATCTCTTCTATCAAACCTTTCCACCAGTCTTCTAGTGAAATTTGAATAATCGATTACATTGGATGACTTAATGTAGACAAGCCATGGAACCACCAGTCATGTGCTTCACCTTCAAGGTGTAGTGCTTCAATCTTGATAGCCTCAATCTCTTGAACGTTTTTTAACTGAAAGTAGATGTCAAGTTTTTCCACGCAATATTTGGAAGAACACTTGGATGACCCATCAAAGTTGGGGTAGAAGAATCTGCCCATAGTGTGGTTTCGATCATGATTTTGAATGAATCCACCATCTCTATTATGATGCCTTGGTCTTCTTTTGTCCTTGAGGTGACAAAACTCCTGAAAACTCAAGTGATATTTGAATCTTTGATTTTGAGACTCATATTCCTCAAAATAGTATTCAAGGGATTCTTGCTCTTGAAACCCTTCATTTCCCACAGCCAAAAAGGTAGGCATCGTAGAGCATTGGGAAACTTGTGGTTGATGCACTAGTTGATCATTCTAGTGGTGAGACATGCCAGAGCTTTTTCCAAGATGAAATATCTTAGGAGATTCTTTGATTCTCTCCAATATCATCTCTTTGATCTCTCTAGCAAGATCTTGCATGGCTCTCAAAAGAATCTTAGGAAAATCCTTTTCTTCTTCTTCACTTCCAGATACAAGTGCTTTACCCTTGTCTTCATTATCATTGGTGTAATCAAATTTCTTCTTTTGTCTTCTCTTTAGCTACCTCTTTTCTCTTTCAGTAAGAGGTTCTTCATCTTCAGAAGACATATTCAATTCTTACAAAGCATAGGCTATGCCAAGATGGTGATCTGATACCACTGTAGTATTCCCAAATGGGGAATGCAACAATACAAGACAGATATGCAGGAAAATAATGCAGATCATCAAAGTAAGAACAAGAGGCCAATATGGAAACTCTTATTCAAAATTCACAACATAAAATTAGATGTACAATGAGGCCCATAAAATGCACAACAGGAAAGAGAAGTCTCCAATGGAAGAAAATCCTCAAAAAGAGGTGTTTCGACCATACATAAAGGATGAAATTTCCTTGACAGCGTTATTTTATTAGGCTGCAACAGCTGTTGATTATACTTCAGATCTAGAGAAGACCAGTAAATGAAAAGTTAGACCTATAACAGATCCATACACTAGATAGGCTCTTCTTTCAAATCCCCTTGGGGTTTTCAGCATTACATGATGTACAAGCAGTAGATCTAAGATCTAAGTTTGCAAATCTGCAGAAATTTTCAGATATTCAGAAATATACAACAGTATTCAGATCAGATCTGATATGATAAGAAATAGATATTCCTTCAAATGGACCTTCAAAGTGAAGGGAAAATCCTCAACACTTGAAAACTAGCTCTCCAAATGATGTGCCACAACACCCTGCAATAGCACCTACATGAATAACACAGTTCTGGAAGCAATACTGTGCTGTAGGATTTAGAACATGATTGGCCACATGCCAAGATCTGAAAATGGTGCTCCAATGACCCAATACTCTCTTGCTAATGGGATAGAAGCCTTCCCCACTGAAAAGGAGCACTAGAATGCTCTAGATCTGAGTAGATATAGCCTCCACTTGCTGCAACTTTCAAAGACAACCAAACCATCAACAAGATCTGCATTGTACTTGGAAGAAGAAGCTTGACCTTCAGCCATATATTGGACAAGACAATGAAAATTCTTCTAAGAGGCCTCTCAAGGAAAGAGGTGGGATTCCCAATCGGGAACACCCAGTGCTAAACAACACTATTCTCAACTAAACAACAAGAAAATATACTCAGAAAATACAATACCATCAACAACCTTCTCATGCTTCCATCCACTTCCTTTTATAAGTTAAGATCTTGTAAACCCTAAACCACCTTCAATGAAATAACTTATTTCACACAAGCCATTTCCCTCCAAAACTGCGTTGTGCCTCATTGATGGCCACTCCTCCAAGACAACGCTATAGCTTTGGTCATGGTTGACCCAATTCAACCCCTTTCACACCTAAGGGTGCTTGCTTACATAGCCAAGATTAATCTTTTTCACATTTGGCATTGATTTATTCATTGTTTAGGAGTATTATGAGCCTCCTTTACATTTTTATTCTTGAAACAGAAAAAAATTAAAAAAATTAAAAAAAAATGAATATTCCCATTAGCCTGAGGACTAATTGGGAATATTACATTGACTCATAAAGCTCCAATAAAAAATAGGCATGGGAGGGTATTCAACATTATCATGAGTAGCACAATTCACCTTTTACAACCCCCTAGAATCATAGTCACCAGGTTTGTGTTCATGTTTGAACATCAAATTCAAAAAAAAAATATCACCCCTATACAAATTAGATAAAATTCACAACTAAATTCAAATATATATATATCAAAAGCTTACATATAATTCTTTCAATATATTAAATTTAACATTTATAAAACATGGTACATATAACTTAATAATTGAAAAGAAATATTGATAAGATTTATTTATTACAGATTCAAAGATATGCTTAGGTCAAAGAATTTAGGGATATAAATTCACTAAATATAAGAATTCAAGAATATTTTGTTGAAAGAACTGGAACCAAATCCTAAAATGTGAGTCTCAATGTATAGTAAAATGTTTCAATAAGAGGCACAAGTACATCACGGTTCATAATATGGGAAAACTGGAGGAGCAGGTTAATGAACAAAAATTTGCTACTAACAATAAGCTTATAGAGAAGGACTTGGTTCACATCATATCCCATGCAGAGTTTTCAAGAAACAAGAATAATAACCCCTCTTTGACCATAGATATATAATAACATGCCAAAGAAATGATAGTTTGTCATATGGATTTAACCTCAAAGAAGAAACCCCTATTGAATGGTATCAAGAGAAAGCTAGAACAATTAAATGATGAACGCTAATTTTTGAAAGCCCTCCAAGGTTCAGAGTTTGCTCCAAAATCTAGGGATGAGAGACAAATGGAAGACCACGAGGCTAAAGAAGACCCCACCATCCCATTTCCTTGAAGTGAATGAATAATACGAAGACTCTTAGGCTTCCCTCTCTATGAGGGTTTAGTTTATATATATTTTTTTCTATTGTTCTAATATCATATGCTTAGTGCCTAACAAGCAACCTATATCCAGCACTAGCATGTATTTCTTCTATTATATTTAGTGGCCAATGACCCAACTATACTTAGTATTGTTTTCTTTTCACTACGCTAAAGGTGTTATTATTCTGAGGTTCTATGAGCTAACACTGTAGAGATTCATAGGTAAGGATTGTAGAGATCTCCTCTACGTGGAATTTTTAAATTAATGCTCCTTCCTTCTGTTTTAACTTCGTCACCTGTCGTTCATTTAACACAGAGAATGAAGTATGCAAATCCAACGCAAAAGAGGTATGCACCTCAATTTCCTTAAGGTTTTGTAATGTCTCACGGATTATGGGCCTTCTTATTGTGCATATCTCTTTTCCAAAGGAGAATCACATATGAGGTACCTATGGAGATTCGTGAAGGGTACCTCAAATTTATGAAGGTTTTCCAATGTCTCGTGGATTCAAATCCTAGTTAGAGTTATTTTTTACCCAAATTTTGCTTTTAGTGATCGACGCTCTAGTCATGTTTTTTTAAATTTAGAAAATAAAGTGTCGTGGGCTTGAAATGCTACAAACCCACAACAATTCTGAAAAAAAATTGAGCCACTAACAACTTATATAAAACTTCAATCAATTCTAGACTTAGAGAAGTACGAGGGAAAATTGAAAAATCATTCACAAAAGATGAATTTTTAGGACCCGATGTTGATATGATTACAAGTATCCTTAAAGAAAAGAATCCTTTGATCCCAATGGAAGAGTTACTAGAAAACGATGGCATTAGTTTCACTCTTCTAATTCTAGAGAAGGTTGTGAGGAGATGCTTGAGAGTGATTCATTTGGTGCTCAGGTTTTTCAATTGGGTCAAGCTTCAACCCAGCTACATGCACACCTCTGCTACATAAAATTTAATGATCTACATTGCGGGCGAGGAGAATGACTTTTCCTGTGTCAAATTATTGTTGTAAGATATGGATAGAGATTCATGTCCAAATACAATAAAAACAAAGACCATATTGATAACTCAATATGGGGAGGCTAATTTGGTTGATAAAGCTCTCAAGACCATTGAAGAAATGGAGAATTATGGCAATAGACTTGATAAAACTACATATGATTCTATTATTTCTTTTCTTTGCAAGGTGTTATCACTCAGTAATTTCTCCAGGTTCGAGAGAAATCACCGAGGTAACCAAGAACCTATTTTGAAATCTAGGATCTAGCCTTCCTAAATTTCGGAGAGGGATCTCTCCTCAAGATTTAGCTTGATTTTTGTTATAAGATTTTAGGCTAGGTATGATTGGACAATTGGTTTTTTTTTTAAATTTTGGTGGGAATAAAAGGCACTTCAAGGTAAACCACGGAGGGATCTACCAGACCATTGGGCTATGGAGTCAACTCCTTGGCAAGCAGAGCTAGGAAATAAGGTCAAAAGAATAAATGTACTAAGGGAAGGGTAGATGACCTTCAAAGGGTTTTGAATAGGAATTTTTTATGAAATGGGTGAAATCTAAACAAAATGGCAATTAAGAATCCTTAAGTTACAAAAATGAGGATGAAAGAAAGGGGTCAAACAGGGACTAAGAGCATTTAAGAATTCTTAAGTTCGGTTATTAGGAGAAAACATATCAATGAACAACTAGTAAAAAACAGGGAAATTTTAACACTAATCCTGTTTAAGCTTTCCTAGTTAATCATTCAAGACAGAAAACATATAAATTTATGTATGGAACTTTAGAAAGATAAACAGTGAAAACAGGAAAAGACTTGACTTATCTGATCAGCACAAGAATCCTGAGTTATGATGTCTTTTTGACTTAGTTCCAGTTTGTTGCTTTACAAATTGACTCACAAAAACTCCAATGTATTTAGCTAAAATGTCTATATTAGTCTTTAAAAATTTTATTCCACCCAAAATACTTCAAAGAGTGAAGTATTTATACAAATTCTAAACTAGAATATCTTGAAAAAATATCAAGATTGTTTTACAAATATCTCTAACTGTTTTACATAAATAGAACTTAAGTAAAGGACACTCAAGACTAATGCATCTATTTGGAACTATTTTTTATGGATAGGTGATGACTAAGAGGATATTTTTAATTTTATCCAACTCTTAGTTGATAATGAGACATCCAAGTCACTAACTACTTCCTTTCTTTGTGCATTCTGCTCCAACAATTCTACAAAATTGGGGTCCAATGATATCATTTTATTTCTCAATCCGTAATAGATATGTAAAAAGTGAAAACGGTTATTGTATATAAATATGTTGGTGAGAAAAACCTCTTTCAGTTTCCTAAAATTATGCTCCAGATGTCCATAATAGGCTCTGCAAAAATATGTGTAAAATAGAGTTTTACAGAGTCTGAAACATAGGCTATAACGATGTGCATGTATCTCTCATTCTGAGATTACTGTGAAAAAAATGAGAAATGATTTTGTAGATGGTTCTCATAGGAACAAAAACCTCCTTCAGTTTTGCATGATGCATTTCTTATTGGCCACAATATTCTCTGCAAAATGATCACTTAACAGGAATTTGGTGCAAAAAGTGCTCCCCAATATTGTTTAATATTTCCCAATCCATAATGGTTGTTAAAAAAGTGAGAGAGGTTTTTGTATATGGACCTATTAAGAACATAAAAATCCTTTAATTTTTCAAAATTCATCTTGTATTGGTCACAATAGTTTCTGCAAAACAATGGCTTAAACATGAATTTCTGCAAAAATGTTCCTTCTTGTTGTGTTTTCATCTTTTTACCTTTTCGTTCTTTTAACTATTTTACTTTCACTTTGGATAAACTTCATTGTTGGTGAAAGTATTTTCATCTCTTTTTACCATTTACTGCCTCTGTATTTACTTTTATTGTTTACCTTTGAATGCTCTGTAACTTTGTTTTAACTTTCACTTTGACTTTTACCTCATACACTTTAACCACTAATACTCTTTGACTGTTATGTTTTTACTATCATTATGAATTCTGATTTCACTTTTACCATTCAATATGGAAAATTCATCATTATGATCTCTCTTTGACTTGATTTTTTTCTTTCTTTGTATACAAACTGTTTGTTGAATGAATATATTGAGTTAAAATCTGAGAATTTGCAGTAAACAATTTTGTCAACTAGTATTGAAAATGTTGGCTCAATTTCTTATACTGATAATAACCTACAAAAATCAAACAATTTGTTAATGAAATCCAGGTCTGCAAGGAGGTGTTTGAAGGTTTTTTGAAAATCCTGTGGAATGGGATCAGTATGTGGAGGTTTAACTCTGTTTTTTAGGCATTTTGGGTAGCTACTGCAAGATTAGACTGTTTGCAGGAGTTATTCACTTTAACAGAGATGAAACTGAGCAATTTAGGCTAAGGATGGCTTCTTTTGGGCTTTTTTTCTCAATTAGGTTTTCTAAGAGATAAAAATTGGGCTAACACAAGAAACAGGGTTTCCTGAATGGTACAAATGTGGAAAAGAAGTCTTTTAATCAATCTGTGTTTGGAATTTTTTTTCAAGAAGAGACTGCAAAATGAGGATTTTGGCTTTAAAGGGGGTTTACAAATGAATTCAAGCTTCCTTAATTTGCAGGTATTTCAATGCTTTGACAGGGTTTTTGAAGCTTCTGTGGTCAAATTTGGACTTCTGTTGATTGGTTGGAGCCGAAACAGTGTGCTTTGTTATGTCGACAGGGTATCTTCAATTTAAACTAGATCTTTGACAGTGGTAACGTTCAGCTTTGGGGCTTATACATTGGTCAACAGAGGCTCAAAATTCTTTTAAAACAGTCAGGGCGGGAGTTAAATCAATAGGGAATGCAACAAACCGATATAATAATGATATCTTAAGGTTTAACCTTAAAAAATGATCATATTCGGCATTAATTACAAGTTTATTAAAGGTGGGAGGGCGGATTTTGCATTGAAGGCTAAACCATTAGTGGTTATCACATTGCTCCTAAGCGGTAAGTAGTTTTTCCTTTTGGAATGCAATCTAGTAAAAATAAGACACGTAACGGATGGTGGTTTCGTGAAACAACTTTTATCGCAAATTTTTTTACAAACTTTGCCCAATCACTTTTGTTGTGCGATATGAGATCCGCACCGTCGGATTTGATTGAGCGATGCAAATGGCTGAGATGCATCGGGAAGCTGTGAGGAAATAAGGTGGGACCTAGTTTTTTGATATGCACTGTTGATTTAGCAAGTGACGATCAACGATTTAAAATCAATGCGATGAGAAATGGTGAGGCTGGAGGCCGACTGATCGTGCTCAATGCAGATTGTTGGATTAGGATTATAAAAATGATCAGAGGGTTGAGGATGAGCATGAGGGTGCTGGGTTATTTGATGAAGCTTATGTATAAAAGGAGTTTATACATAGAATGGGGCGGGTTTAAATAATTAACCAAGGTTTAGTTTGTTGTACAAAATGTGAAATTTCATACAACGGGAAAGAGGGGTAAGGTCAAACTTTAACCTCGGGTAAAGCTTGTGCGGGAGGGAAGGTGAATGCATTATGCAGAGGTTTTGGTTTAGAAGACAATACATAAAACATCGGAAAAGACTTTTTATTTTTCATTTGATACATCACATTCCGATAACTTTTCCTTTGTATTTTATTATATAGTTATTTCAAACCAATTACGCTAATTAACTATAGGGGAATCGAGATATTTCATTATTGATAGTTTTTATGTCAAAGGGGTATTTTCGGGATTTAATTTAAACATGTGAATAATAACGTTGACATAAAAAGCTTATAATAAGGGGTCTTTTGGGATAATTAATAAAAGGGGTTATATTAATAGGACTAGGACTTTTTATAGGGAGTTAATAAAATAAGTTAGGTGTTAATATGACTAGAGGAAAGTGAATACTCAAAACATACAATTGTAACCAAGAAAAGTGAAGATTTAAAGCCAAGCTTTCATTATGATAATTTCATCACTTCATCTTAGGATAAAATGCTATTTTGAGGGTTTTATGCTTTGTAAAATGGGGGAAGTTAATTAAATGGGCCTTTATGTAACATTTAAGTAAGAAAAGAGTTCTCACTTATGAAGTTAAATGGTGATGAGTGCATGAAGGGGTAAATGATGAAAATTTCTGGGATTAATATAGAAACTTAACATTTTCAACTAATCAATCATTGAGCCTTGGTTCTGGTCCAAACAGAAGTCAAGGAAATGCCTTGAGCCTCTTTGACTGATAGTCTAGAATATCAAATTACTATGGGGAGGGGAAATTAATTATTTATAGCCTGGTGAAAGATATTTACAATGATGTTTCCCACCTTCTTCTACCTACCCAGTCATATCTTCTAACACTTTTTCCTTCTATGTTAATCAGGGTCATTTGGACTAACAACCTTATAACATTTTATTCTTTTTGAAAGAAGTAAACTATCTAATTCTACACTTATTTCAACCAATAATCCAGATTAAATTGTTGGATTCTTTCATTCTCTACCTAACTACTGAATTGTCATGATTAAATTGTATGAAAATTCTTCATTCTCTATCTAAAACAAGTAAATTGAAACATGATAAGTCAAGATTAAATTATTCAACTCATCATGGACTATGGAATTTATTGACACTCTGCCATAATCAACTGCAAAATTAAATTAGTGGCATTTAGACTTGCACACTTTCATGCTTTATTCATCTTTTTTCTTTGGGGGTATATTATTTTTTCTAAGTCCTTTGATCTTTCTTTTAGGACTTTTTACCCTCTTTTTTTATTTTATTTTTTTATTTTCTATTTTTTTACAAAATATGGGAATACAACTTGCAGAAAGAAAAGTATGTACATATTTACAAGAATATCATCATTTAAGTCAAAATTATGAATCCTATATTTATAGGTTGCTAACACAAGGCAAGAAATATTGATCATGCTAATAAAATCCATGAGTAGATGCTTTCGGAAAATAGGATCCCAGATTTTCCCACATACATGCTTCTCATGAAATGTTGGTGTGAACAAGGAAACCTTTTGAGAGCTCAAGCACTTGGATATGGGATGTTGAGGTTAGCCCATCTTTCTGAGCAGGAAGTTTATTCTTGTCTTTTGTAATGTTATTGTATAACGGGAAAGATTGAGGAAGGTCTTGAACTGATTCATGAGATTAAGGAGAGAAGCATTTTGCGTGAGCCTGAGCTTTTCCAATTTCTAATTAAAGGTTTGTGGAGAAATGGAAAAATGGATAATGCTATGCAGTTATTCAATGTCATGAAAATGAATAATTGCATGCTTGGTGAAAATGTTTATGGCATCCTTGTCAATGGTTAATTAAAAATAGACCAGTTGGAGAAAGCATTTGAAACAATGCATATCATGAAAGAACTAGGTTGCATTCCTACTATTTCAAGCTACACAGCATTGGTTCAACATCTTTTCAAGGAAAACATATACAAAGAGGCTATTAATCTCTTTTAGTAAATGCAGGAATGTGCATGTGAACTTGATGTTGTACTGATCACAGTAATGGTTGTTGGGGAGGTAATCTAGGGCCACATTTCTGAAGCATGGGGGATTTTCAATTCCATGAAAATCAAGGGACTAAATCCCACCTGGAAATCCTATTCTATATTCATTAAAGAGATTTGTAAAGCTGGTAGGTCAAAGGAAGCTTGCAAGATTTTATTGGAGATGAAGGGAATACTTATAAATCTCGGTGTCCCGATATTCCAATAGGTTTTTTACTCCCTAGAAAATGAAGGGAAGAAAGATAAGTTTGTTGAAGTGAAAAGAGTTAAAAAATCATTTGATCTTGTTAAGGGAGAAAATGATGCTAAAACAAGAATTAATAAGATTGGTGTTCCACATTTCAATCTCGACTATGCTACTAATGAATACAACCTTAAGTTTTAAAACAATGGCCGTTTTTTTTTACTTATGAATCATCCAAAACAAATGCAATATGATTCTAATGTAGAGGAAATATGTATATTGGAAAGAGATATGCAGAATTTGACTTTCAAAAAATATGTGGAATTTTTTTAAACAATAAGAATCAACACTCCCTAGAAAAATCTTTACAGGAAAGCGATGTCAAATTCACCTTGTCTCTTGTTATAGTAGCTTTTCACAACTGTCAGAAATATGGATATGTTGTGCTCATATCTTTATCCTAGGTCGGGTAGCATTCTGGTTACTGCCATACTACTGACACGTACAACATGGCCATCAAAATCACAAGCAGTGTAAAATATTTCAGGTATATGAGAGGCATTTTAGCATATATAAGGAGTGAAGGTTGTCATATTACACCTAATACATGGAATATTATTATAACTCAGTATGGTATAGCAGTCTTGACAAATGCTGCTTTGTTGAAATTCAAAGAGGTGAGGGATGATAACTGCAAGCCTAAGGCAAGTACATATAAATATTTAATCATGTTTCTTTGTGGAAAGAAATGAATAAATATACAGCGAGCAATGCAAGTATTACAGGAGATGTTACATGATGGTTTTATGCCAGAAAAATCCCTTTCTAGTGTCTTCCTTACTATTTTTTGTGAAGAAGGAAAGTTGATAAATACTTGAAAATGTGATGATGATTTACAAACAAGAGGGTGTTTTACAACTCAAATTATTTATTCAATACTCATAAAAGGATTCTCCAGGGTACAGAAAATGTCAGAGGCCCTAGAATTGGTGGACGGAATGAAAAATTGGGGATGTGTCATTGATGAATATGTGTAGGGTAGCCTTTTCCGTAGTTTGTTAAGAACAGGTCAAGCAAGTAAGGGTTTAGAAATATTCGACAGTATGAGGGATGGAGGTTATTTACCTACTATTCATATCTATACTACCCTGATTATTAATTTCTTTAGGGAAAATAAATGAAAGAAATCCTTATGGTTTATTGAGGAAATGACAAAGGTTGGTTGTAATCCGACCATTGCTATGTATAAAACATTAATTAGAGGGAATATGAATGAGGACCTTATGTATAATGCTTGGAATACTTTCAATCTCATGAAAGAGAAAGGGCTTGCTCCTGATTTTGAAACTTACTCTACATTCATTCATTTTCTTTATAGGGCTGATAAATAAAAAATGGCACTGGAACTACAATGTGTAATGATGGAAATTGGTATTCACCCTAGTGTTGTGAACTTCAGGACTGTGTTTTTGGTTTTAATAGAGAAGGAAAATGACAAGAAGTTTTGAGGGTGCAGTGCACCAAATGGGACTTGTACAGAAGAAGTGAGGTTCTATGAGCTGACAATGTAGAGATTCGTAGGTCAGGACTGTAGAGATCTCCTATACATGGAATTTTTAAAATTAATGCTCTCGCCCTCTGTTTTAACTTTGCCACCTGTCATCCATTTAACATCATTGGCATTCCCTTTGCACCCTTTTGCAAATGCTAGTTATATTATGAGACAATGGTTAAGGGCCCAAAACTAGTGTTCAAAAACTTGGTCTGACTTGGATCAATGGGCCAGTTTGGTACCAAATAAGCCCTAATCTGCCAAGTAGATGCATGATGAACACATACAAAAACCAAGAAATAAATTTAGTATTTAATTAGAAAACACAACAAAACCAAAGCATCAAACTAAGAAAATTGCTATAAATAGATCTACCACCCCTCTATTTGTCTCACACCTTTGTCACAAAGAATTTATGAGCATTTGGAGTTTTGGAGTAGAACTAAAATATTGAAGAGAAATATGATGCTTGAGCTTGGTGCTGGTTTGGATTTGTTTCAGGTTATTTGCAACGGATTTAGGTAGCTTAATCATGAGGCTATAGTCCATCTTGAAGCTTGGATGATTTGTGGACCAAATTATTGTGTCCACTACCTATTATTCTCATTTCCAGGATTTTTTTCCCTCTATTTAAATTGCAAATGTAGATCCTCTGAAATTTTTCCATGTTTTTAAGTTTCTCCCTTCAAAATTCAACTATGTACCTCTTTAAATTACAAATGCAAATCAATCGAAACTAACCCTGTTTTGAATTTAGCTCAGACTTTTTAATTTACATAGGTATAGAATTATACTACTTGGATTTCAAAAATCTAATGTTCTCTTTCAAACCACAGATTGGAATTTTACCATGGTTACCACCCTTAGAGTCAATGATCCTGCATGGATCCATGATAATTTGGATGATGTGAAAATTTATTGCAAATACTGAAAGAAATGAATCAAGAAGTGAAGGGGAGTTATAATTCATAGATTTAAAGAACACTTGGCTAGTATAAGAGGCCAAGCTTCCCCATGCATGGCCCCATTAGAGGAGATTGGAAATATTAGATTTGAATTACAAAACAAGCTTACAAAATTTGAAGAAGACAAGGCTTGGCCAAAAGGAGATGGTTGTAGCATGTTTTTCAGACTCTAAAGCCCATGGAGGCCATTTAGAGCCTCATTGTTGCTGATATATATTTGACTTAGTGCCATTTGAAACATTTTTGATATATTTAGCTTTACATGGTATATGTATGTGCCATGAGCATACATTTACATATTCTATTTCAATGGTTTGTAATCTTATATATTTTTTGGTAAATCAAGTCAGTAAAATAAGATTCATCAGAGTCTGAGTTTTGAAACATTGACCAACACATACACAAACTTTCCTAACTTCATATATGAAATTATTCAAGCCAATGGAATGGATAGACTATATAGTAGTTTCAATGTGAGGGTTACTCAACTGAAATCTCAAATAGCCTTTAAACATTTTGAAAAATAATATATATGAACAAATGACTTCCCATTTTCTTATTAAGAAAATGGAACAAACCAATGCACCATAATTAGAAAAATTCTCAAGAGGATGATACACTCAAAATGAAGATTTATGTGCTCCTACTTGCTCTTGTGCCCCCTACACTATCTAGGTAAACCATTCAGTCCTCCTAACTGAACTAGAATGAAAAATGGTCTTTGTACCTCCATTGTACTGGTATCTAACTGATTTCAATTTTATTTCACTGGAATTTGTGGAACAACCTTTAAGGAAAAAAGATTCTCTTCCTCCCCAATCTTTTTTGCATGACACTAAGGCTTAAAGGACCATGCTTCCTCATTAATCTTGACATCTCATCTGAAAACCATTTTCCATTTACAAAAAATGTAGACTTTGTAAGCCTTGTATGTCTCATTGTATCCCACCAAAGTACCCTTCGAACTAGATGGTTCCAACTTAGTTCTCTTCTCCCCAATGATATGAATATATATAGGACAACCAAAAATACCAAAATTTGATACTTGTCATTTCTCACCATTTAAATATGTTTCTATTGTCTTGTACTTCAATATCTAATGAGGGTACATATTAAAAATGTAGATTTTTGTACAACATGTTTATGCCCAAAGACAAATGGGCAGATATATGTCATGGATCATAGCCTTGGAATTCTCTATAATGGGATTATTCTCCCTCTCTACAACCACATTTTGATGTGTTTTGTAAGACACTGTCAACTCCCTCTTGATTTCTACTTCTTGGAAAAAAGTGTCAAAATCTTTGGAGGTATATACTCCTCCATTATTTGATCTCAACACTTTAATATTATCACTTGTTTTATTTTTCTACAAAAGCTTTAAACTCTCAAAACTTCCCAAATACCTCATCCCTAGTCTTCATGACATAAACATAGAACTTGTAAGATAAATAAAGGAATCATTAATTACTGTTATCTAATAATTAGATTTAAGTCATATTTTCACACACATCTGAAATTTTTCCTCCTTTTCAATTCGAATCGGACTTTCTAATTTGCAAAAGTCTAGAGACATGCAACTCGGATTTTAAAAAATCTAATGTTGTAACCTATTTTTTGACAAGTTGGCATGTCCTATGATCCTTCAAAAGAAACTGCAACCAAAACATACAAGCAACAAAATTGGAGGGGCCTTCCAATCAATGTTCATATTTGATACTAAAGGTAGTTACACTATCACTCCTACAATGCAAGGCTAAACTAAACAAAGCATCAGCCTTCAGTAAACTATCATAGGTACAGAATGGATCTTGGACATCCCATGCTTAAAACCTTCTAACAAAAATTATTTTTCCTAGGTAGTAGCCCTAATATCCATATACACTCAATCCTAGAATATTTCAAAACATGCTCTCATACCATGCTAAATTTGTAGACCATGGTATGAAAAGCTACAACAAATTGATCTAAAAATACATATGATTCATGAATAATAAATAAAACTCTTAAACTTACAACTATCATTGCATTAAATAAGAAAAAACTAAATATAAAATGAAAGACCCAAAACGAAAATGCCTCACTCTAATCTCATGCCATGCCTTTATAACCATAGGAAAGATTCATGAGTTACAATCAAGTTTGGACTAAATCTGTCCTAGTTCCTAACTTCCATGGAAAATCATGCTAGAGAAGGAAATTCACTCCAAATGCATGCACCCTCATACTCTAGACTCATATGTTGGGATACCATTCCATGAAAATTGTGCAAAAAACACTTTCCAAATATATCAAATATGTTTTTAACTTCTTAAATTTTTTTTTTTTGCTAGTTTAAGAAAAGAAACATATTCCAGTTTTGGGAAAAACGTAAATATAATAAAAATTTCTCTAAGTAGATCAACCTTTGAAAGAATTTCAATTGTATACATTACGAAAATATATATGCCTCATTTGGAGGTTTCTCTAGTGCACCCTCCACCATCTTGGATCTAAAGTTACAAAAGGTCTGGTACTAAATGTACGTTGTGAAGACACTTTCTAAGAAACCAAGTAGGTATTCTAATAATTTGGAGTATATTTATCACTTTTATTCTCTTATTCCTAGATATATTCACTTTATATTATGTATCATGCCCTTAAAAATCCCAATTTCAAGAATTAAGTGAAATGAAGCCCAAGAAATTTGATGATGGAATTGAATATTAGGGTATGTTTACGTGGTTCAAAGTCCTTGGAGAATGGTAACTGTTACATCTAAGGAATATTTGTACCATGTAGATCATCCCAAAGGAGTCACCTCCTGTTGGATGGACAGAAAGTTTCTACCAACAAATAGCATATAGAGAAGGAATTGGCTCACATCATATCCAATGCAGAGTTTTCAAGCAACAAGAAGAACAACCCATCTTTGACCATAGATCTATAATAACATGCCAAAGAAATGATAGCCTGTCATATAGATTTAACCTCAAAGAAGAAATGCCTATTGAAAGGTATCAAGGGAAAGCTACAACAATTAAATGAAGAATATTACTTGTTGAAAGCCCTTAAAGGTTCAGAGCTTGCTCCAAAAGCTAGGGATGAGAGACAAATGGAAGACCACAAGGTTGGAGAAGACCTCCACCATCCCATTTCATTGAAGTGAAATAATAACATGAAGAATATTATGCCCCCTATCTATGAGAGTTTAGTTCATATATTATATTTCTATTGTTCTAATAACATAGGATTTAGTGGCTAGCAACCAACCTATATCAAACGCTAGCATGTCTTGCTTCTATTATATTTAGTGGCCAAAAAAACAAAAATACTTAGTATTATTTTCTTTTATTATATTATGAGACAATGGACAATCGACCAACACTAGTGTTCTAAAATGTGGTCTAACTTGGCTAGATGGGCTAGTTTGGTACGAAATAAGCCCTACTCTGCCACGTAGATGCATGATAAAAGCATACAAAATCTAAGAAAACATTTCAATATTGAATTAAAAAACACAAAAAACCAAAGCATTAAACTGAGAAAATTTCTATAAAGATATCTCCCACCCCGCTATTTGTCTCACACCTTTCTCACAGAGCATTTATGAGCATTTGGAGTTTTGGAGTAGAGATGAAATATTGAAGATCAATCTGATGCTTGAGCTTGGTGCTGGTTTGGAATTTATTTGAGGTTGTTTGCAATGGATTTAGGCAGCTTAATCATGAGGCTATAGTCCATCTTGAATATTGGAGGACTTGTGGACTAAATTTTTGTGTCCACTGCCCATTTTTTGCATTTCCAAGCATTTTTTCCCTCTCTTTAAATTTCAAATGTAGATCCTCTTAAATTTGTCCTTGTTTTTTTTTTCCCTTCAAAATTCAAATATGTTCCTCTTTAAATTACAAATCCAAGTCACCTGAAATCTAAACCTCTTTTGAATTTGACTCAAACTTTTTAATTTGCATAGGTCTAAAATTATACTACTTGGATTTCAGAAATCTAATGTTTTCTTTCAAACCGCATATTGGAATTTTACCATGGTTTCCACCCTTAGAGTCAATGATCATGCATGGATCCATGCTAATCTGGATGATGTAAAAATGTTTTACAAATACTACAAGAAATGAATTAAGAAGGGTAGGGGGAGTGGGAATTCATAGATTTAAAGAACACTTGGCTAGTATAAGAGGCCAAGCTTCCCCATGCACGGCCCCATTAGGGGAGATTGGAAATATTAGATCTGAATTGCAAAACCAACTTGCAAAATTTGAAGACAAGGCTAGGCCAAAAGGAGATGCCTATAGCA
Source organism: Pinus albicaulis (assembly GCA_034641835.2). Classification (NCBI taxonomy): domain Eukaryota; kingdom Viridiplantae; phylum Streptophyta; class Pinopsida; order Pinales; family Pinaceae; genus Pinus; species Pinus albicaulis. The sequence goes on from CM076580.1 coordinate 1,572,591,419, forward strand.
TGTTTTTAAGACTCTAAAGCATATGGACACCATTTAGAGCCTCATTTTTTATGATATATCTTGGACTCAATGCAATTTTGAAATTTTTTTGATATATTCAACTTTACATGGTAGATCTAGGTGCCATGAGAAAACTTTTGCATATTCTATTTCAATGGTTTGGAGTCTTATATTTTTTTTGTTAAATCAAGTCACTGAAATAAGATTTGTCAAAGTCTGAGTTTTGAAACATTGACCAACACATACACAAACTTTAAAAACTTCCTATATGACATTATTCAAGCCAGTGGACTTGATAGACTATTATTAGATTCAATGTGAGGGTTTCTCTATTGAATTCTCAAATAAAATTTAAACATTTTGACAATTAGTATATATGAACGAATGACTTACCATTTTCTTACTAAGAAACTAGAAGAAACCAATGCACCATAATTAGGAAACTTCTCAAGAGGATGACACACAAAAAATGAAGATTTATGTCCTCCTACTTGCTATTGTGCCCCCTACACTATCTAGGTAAACCATTCGGGCCTCCAAATGAAACTAGAAGGAAAAGTGGTCTTTGTACCTCCACTGTATTGGTATCTAACTGATTTCAATTTGATTTCACTGGATATTGTGGAACAAAATTTGAGGAAGCAAGCTTCTCTTCCTCCCCAATCTTTTTTGCATGCCACTAAGGCTTAAAGGACTATGCATCCTCATAAAAATTGACATCTCATCTGAAAACCATCTTCCATTTAGACAAAATGTAGACTTTGTAAGCCTTATATGTCTCATTGAATCCCACCAACGTACCCTTCAAACTAGATGGTTCCAACTTGGTTCTCTTCTCCCCAATGATATGAATACATATATAAGACAACCAAAAACACCAAAATGTGACACGTGTGGTTTCTCACCATTAAAATATGTTTCTGGTGTCTTATCCTTCAATATCTAGTAAGATCACATGTTCAAAATGTAGATTTTTGTACAACATGCTTATGCTCAAAGACAACTGGGGATATCTATATCATGGATCATTGCATTGGAAGTATATATGATGGGCCTATTCTTCCTCTCTACAAACAAATTTTGATGTGTTTTGTACAACACTGTCAACTCCCCCTTGATCTCTACTTCCCTGAAAAAAGAGTCAAACTCTTTGGAGGTATATACCCCTCCATTATCTATCTGATCTCAACACTTTAATATTCTCACTTGTTTGATTATACTACAAAATATTTGAACTCTCAAAGATTCCCAAAGACCTCATCCCTGATATTCATGACATAAACACATAACTTCTAAGAGAAATAAATGAATCATCAACTAATGTTACCTAATAATGAGATTGAAGTCATGGTTTCACATACATCTGAAATTTGTCCTTCTTTTCAATTTGACTCGGACTTTCTAATTTGCAAAAGTCTAGAGACATGCAGCTCATATTTTAGAAATCTAATGTCGCAACCTCTCTTTTGACAGGATGCCAAAGCCCATGCTCCTTCAAAAGAAATTGCAACAGACACATACAAATATAAAAATTGGAGGGGCCTTCCGATCAGTGTTCATATTTGAGACTAAATGCAGTTACACTATCTCTCCTACAACACAGAGCTAAACAAAACAAAGCATCAACCTTCAGTAAACTATCATAGATCCAGAATGGATCTTGGAAATCCCGTGTTTAAAACCTTCTAACAAAAATTCCCTATCCTAGGTAGTAGCCCTACTATCCATATGCATGGAATCCTATAATATTTCATAACGTGCTCTCATACCATGTTAAATTTGCAGACCATGGTAAGCAGAGCTACAACACATTGATCTACAAATACATATGATTCATGAACAAAAATTATAACTCTCAAACGTAAACACTCAAAATTACAACTATCATCACGTTAAATAATAAAATAACTAAAAACACAAAGAAATGCCTAAAACTACAATACCTCACTCTACTCTCATGCCCTAGTTTTATAATTGTATAAAAGGGTCATGAGTTACAATCAAGTAATTTGTACTAAATCTTTCCTAATTCCCAACCTGCATGGAAAATCATGATACAGAAGAAATTCACCCCAAATGCATGCACCGTCCTACTCTAGACTCATGATGGGCTACCTTTCCAAGAAAATTATGCTAAAAAAACTTTCAAAATATATGAAATATGTTTTTAACTTCTTATAAAATAATTTTTTTGCTAGTTTAAGAAAACCAACCTATTCTAGTTCTGGAAAAACCATAAACAAAATAAAACTTGCTCAGATTTGATCAGTTATCGAAAGAATTTCAACTGTCTACATCAAGCAAATATGCCTCATTTGGAGGTTTTTATAGTGCTCCCTACACCATCTTGGATCTAAAGTTAAAACATGTGTGTTGCTAAAGGCATATTGTGAAGACACTTTTAGACCAACCAGGTAGACATTCTAACAATTTGGAGGAGATTTATCCATTGTCTTCTCTTCTTCCTACCTTTATTCACTCTAGCTTACGTTTCATAACCTTCAAAATCCCAATTTAAATAATTAAGTGGAATGAATCCCAAGAAAGTTGATGATGGAATTGAAGTTTAGGGTATGTTTATGTGGTTCACAGTCCTTCAAGAATGGTAATCGATACATCTAAGGAATATTTTTACCATGTAGATTCACCCAAAGGATTCAACCCCTGTCGGATGGACAAAATGTTGCTACCAACAACATGCATATAGAAAAGTACTTGGCTCACATCATCCCCAATGTAGAGTTTTCAAGAAACAAGAATAATAATTCCTCTTTAATCATAGATCTATAATAGCATGCCAAAGAAATGATAGTCTATCACATGGATTCAGCCTCAAAGAAGAACCCCCTATTGAATGGTATCAATGGAAAGCTACAACAATTCAATGATGAATATTACTTGTTGAAATCACTCAAAGGATCAAAGCCTTCTCCAAAATTCAGGGATGAGAGACAGATGGAAGACCACGAAGCTATAAAAGACCCCCACCATCCCATTTCCTTGAAGTGAATGAATAACATGAAGAATCTTAGGTCCTCCTCTCTATGAGGGTTTAGTTTATATATTTTATTTCTATTTTTCTAGTAGCATAGGATTTAGTGGCTAGGAGTCAAGCTATATCCAACAATCGCATGTCTTGATTTTATTATATTTAGTGGCCAAATAACCAACTATAATTAGTATTAATTTCTTTTGATTATATTATGAGATAATAGACAAGGGCCCCACACTAGTGTTCTAAAAATTGGTCTGACTTGGCTCGATGGGAAAGTTTTATGCCGAATAAGCCTTACTCAATGAAGTATATGCATGATGACCCCATACAAAATCCAAGAAAAAAATTCAGTATTTAATTAAAAAACTCAAAACAACAAAGCATTAAACTAAGAAAACTGAGCATTTGGAATTTTGGAGCTGAGCTAAAATCGTAAAGATACATGTGACACTTGAGCTTGGTGCTAGTTTGGAATTTGTTTGAGGTTGTTTGCAATGGATTTAGGAAGCTTAATCAGGAGGCTATATTGCATCTTGAATCTTGGAAGAGTTGTGGACCGAATTCTTGTGCCCACTACCCATTATTCTCATTTCCAGACATGTTTTCCCTCTCTTTGAATTGAAAATGTAGATCCTTTGAAATTTGTCCTTGTTTTTAATTTTTTTCTCTTCAAAATTCAAATATGCACCTCCTTAAATTACAAATGAAAATACTTTGAAATATTTCCATGTTTTGAATTTGACTAATACTTTTTAATTTTCATAGATCTAGAACTATGCTACTCAGATTTCAGGAATCTAATGTTCTCTTTCAAACCAAAAATTGGAATTTTACCATGGTTGCCACCCTTAGAGTCAAATATCATGCATGTATCCATGCTAATCTAGATGTTGTGAAAAATTATTTCAAATACTGCAAGAAATGCATTGATAAGGGTAGGGGGAGTGGGAATTTATAGATTTAAAGAACATTTGGCTAGTATAAGAGGCCAAGTTTCCCCATGCATGGCCCCATTAGAAAAGATTGGACATATTATATTTGAATTGCAAAATCAACTTGCAAAATTTGAAGAAGACAAGGCTAGGCCAAAAGGAGATGGTTGTAGCATTTTGTTTTCAGACTATAACGCCTATGGAGGCCATTTAGAGCTTGATTATTGCTGATATAAATTTTTTGATATATTCAGATTTACATGGTATATGTATGTGCCATGAGCAGCCTTTTGCATATTCTGTTCCAATCATTTGGAGTGTTATATATTTTTTTGGTAAGTCGAGCCATTTAAATAAGATTAGTCTAAGTCCAAGTTTTCAAACATTGACCAACACATACACAAAATTTCCAAACTTCTTATATGAAATTATTCAAGCCAATGGACTTGATAGACTATATATTTGTTTCAATATGAGTGTTCCTCAACTGAATTCTCAAACATCATTTAAACATTTTGTCAATTAGTATATATGAAAAAATGACTTACTATTTTATTATTAAGAAATTAGAATAAACCAATGCACCATAATTAGGAAACCTCTCAAGAGGATGGCACACTAAAAATGAATATTTATGTGATCCTACTTGCTCTTTTTCCCCCTACACTATTTAGGTAAACCATTCGGGCCTCCAAACCGGACTTGAAGGAAAAATGGTCTTTGTACCTCCACTGTACTAATATCTAACTGATTTCAATTTGATTTCATTGGAATTTGTGGAACAACCTTTGCGAAGTAAAGGTTATAATCTTCCTCGATCTTTGTTGCATGACACTAAGGCTTAAAATACCATGCATCATCATCAAACTTGACATCTTCCATTTAAAAGAACTATAGACTTTCTAAGCCTTATATGTCTCATTGTATCCCACCAAAGTACCCTTCAAACTAGATGGTTCCAACTTGGTTCTTTTCCCCCTAACAACAAGAATATATAAGACAACCAAAAACACCAAAATATGATACTTGTGATTTCTCACTAACAAAATATGTTTTTGGTGTTTTATTCTTGAATATATAATGAGGTCACATATTTGAAATGTAGATTTTTGTACAACATTCTTATGCCCCAAGACAAATGGGCAGATATATGTCATGGATCATTACCTTTGAATTCTATATGATGGGCCTATTATTCCTCTCTAAAACCACACTTTGATGTGTTTTGTAAGTCACTGTCAACTCGCTCTTAATCTCTACTTCCCTGTAAAAAGTTCCAAACTCTTTGGAGGTATATACTCCTCCATTGTTTGATCTCAACACTTCGATCTTCTCACCTGTTTGATTTTTTTACAAAATTTTTAAACTCTCTAATCCTCCCAAAGACCTCATCCTTGGTCTCCATGACACAAACATTGATCTTCTAAGAGAAACAAATGAATCATAAATTAATGTTACCTAATAATGCGTTTGAAGTCATGGTTTCACATACATCTGAAATTTGTCCTCCTTTTCAATTAGACTCAGACTTTCTAATTTGTAAAAGTTTAGAGACATGCAACTCAGATTTTAGAAATCTAGTGTTGCAATATTTTATTTGACAATATATCAAGTCCCATGCTCCTTCAAAAGCAATTGCAATAGATGCATATAACAAACAAAATTGGAGGTGCCTTCCAATTAGTCTTCATATTTGAGACTAAAGGTAGTTACACTATCACTCCTACAATACATAGCTAAACAAAAAAAGCAACCTTCCATAAACTATCAAAGGCCCAGAATGGATCTTGGACATCCCATGCTTAAAAATTTCTAAAAAAACTTCCCTATCCTAGGTATTAGCCCTACTATCCATATACATGGAATCTTAGAAGATTTCAGAACATGCTCTCATACTAGGTTAAATTTGCAGACCATGGTAAGCAGAGCTACAACATATTGATCTGCAAATACATATGATTCATGAATAAAAAATACAAATATGAAACTCTCAAACTTACAACTATCATTGCATTAAATATAAAAAAAGCTAAATACACAATGAAAGGCCCAAAAGTATAATAGAGTCACTCTACTCTCATGCCCTACCTTTATGACCATGGAAAATGGTCACGAGTTACAATCAAGTTTGGAATAAATATGTCCTAGTTCTGAACTTGCATGGAAAATCATGCTAGAGAAGGAAATTCACCCGAAATACATGCCCCCTCCTATTTTAGACACATACCTTGCCAAGAAAATTGTGCTAAAAACACTTTCCAAATATATCAATTATTTTTTTTTACTTATAAAATGATTTTTTTGCTAGTTTAATAAAAGTAGCCTATTCTAGTTCCAGAAAAATGATAAACAGAATAAAACTTCTTCAAAGTGGATCATTTGTTGAAATATTTTCGATTGTCTACATCAAGCAAATATGCCTCACTTGGAGTTTTTTCTAGTTCACCCTCCACCATCTTGGATCTAAAGTTACAAAAGGTGTGCTACTAAAGGTACATTGTGAAGGCACCTTCAAAGCAACCAAGTAGATAGTCTAACAATTTGGAGGAGATTTATCACTTTTATTCTCTTATTTGTGCCTCTATTCACTCTAGCTTACATTCCATACCCTTCAGAATCCCAATTTCAAGAATTAAGTAAATTGAATCCCAAGAAAATTGATGATGGACTTGAAGTTTAGTATATGTTTATGCGGTTCACATTCCTTGAAGAATGGTAACCATTACATCTAAGGAAAAATTTTACCATGTAGATCCACCCAAAGGATTCACATCGTGTCGGATTAACCAAGAATTGACCCTAATAGTGTTGAGTGAATTGAATTGATGACCTCTCAATAGTAGAGGTGTTTTACCGACAGGGACTCGACCAACTAACCTTCGAACTAAGTTCAAAGTATGTTTATTTTCTAACCTTTGTCTTTTTATTTTGGTTTTTCATTGGGGTGGGTATGGGTTGTGTGGTAAAAAAGACCTGATAGAATCATAAAAAACCATTGAACAAGGACTAACCAATTTCAAGCCCATAGCCTGCATTTTTTTAATATATTGAACATTCAGCTGAATATAAGGTTTGGGAATGATATTTAGCAACCGGGGTAGCTGGAAAAATAGTGTGGAGAGCATAGATTGAAAGAAAAAAGTAAAACATACCTAAAACATTTTGAAGCATTCCTCATTTCCCTTAGTTGAAAGTGTTTCTGCATTTACATAAGACAAGGCTGACCATGGCAGGACCTCCAAGTAGATGCCAATTGTGAAAAATCAGCTCGTTGGTGTGACAATGCCATATTAAATACACAGATCCACAAGTATTATTATCAATTTCCAACTATTTCCAAAAACAACCACCTTGAATTATTCCTCCCTATGATTCTTCCTCTTCACCCTCTCCCTTCCAATCCACCCACCCATGAAAGTAAAAAATCTCTTATTTTTTGTTGTATGTCATCACAATTCAAACTCTACAATATATTGTGAAAAAATCCTTTATTTTTCATTCATTTTAATTAATCAATGCATATATCTCTTCATTTCAAGCATAAAATTTATTGTGGACCTTCCTCCTCTTACTCGCTTTGGAACATGGATCTGTTTTCACAAATGTTGTAAATACAATGTTGGGAATTTTAAATGTGCGCCACCATTAAATGGTATTTTTTTCAAAATTATGCTATATTGTATAATGTGATGTGGCTTTTTTTTCTAATAGAAAACATATTAGTGAAATATAAAATGGAATTTTTGTCTCCGTAATATTAAGCTTGTTTTGGGAGATTAAAAATGAAAATGTTATTATCCTCATTCATATTTAATTTGTGTTTGCAATATATTCATTCTTCATAAATTTATTATCGATTACATTTTTGATGTGACTCAACTATTGATTGAGGTTGGGAAGATACCAATGATCTCATTCTCATTTTTGGATTAGAGGGTGATACAAAAATTTACATGTAGATATTGAACATTGATGATGGAAGGTGATACAAATAGTTACATGATTGATAATGAAGATGATGAGAGGAACTCATCTCCTTCTCAACTCAATGTCACCTACCTCAAACCCTTATAGGGCTCCACCCATAGATTGCACAGGGACTTTGGATTGCAAAGCAAAGCAAGAAAGTCAATGATTTCAAGGGAGAATCAGAGCCATGACACTTCTAAATATCATTTGGATTCTTGTTAGGTGTTTTAAATAACCAATCTCAAGGGATTTCTCTCATGTTTGATGTTTTTCACAACAAGTCAACCTCATATACTTACTTCAAAAGCACATTATCCTACATAACTTAAAAACCTTTCAATGATGGCAATAGACATGTGTATTTTGATGATGGTGGTGCACATGTGTTTTTTGTGTATCCTATTGAGGGTGACAAGCATGGGTCTTACGTTTATGGCAAAATGCACATGTATTTCGCTGATGGTATTAAACTTATGTTTTTTATTGGTATTGCATTGAGGTATATGTTGATGGTGGTAAGCTCTTCATATGGGCATGGATATTTTTCTCATCATGGTTCCTAGTGGATTTACTTTCACTGAAATGTATCTTATTGTACATAATTAAAATGACTAACATAAACCACTGATTCATATTATTGTAGTACTTGTTAGGTGGTCATTTTTTTGTTCCTAGACTAAATTAGTGATTCATGTTAGTAATTTTTAGTTTATTACTTATTAGCTAGTCTTATATTTTATCGTGGCACTAAATTAGTCAATTAAATTAGTCATTTTTAGTTAGGTCACTTAAGATTGCTCATTTTTTGTAGTATTTCACTTGGAAAAGTTGTGGTGACTAAATTTTTTAGTCACCTAGTCACTAATTTCTCATTTTCTACTAGTGATAGAGTAATTGATATATATATATATATATATATATATATATATATATATATATATATATATATATATATATATATATATATATATATATATATAGAGAGAGAGAGAGAGAGAGAGAGAGAGAGAGAGAGAGAGAGAGAGAGAGGCTTCAATGCTTAATACAGAGTTGACACATAATATTTAAAAGAATACTACTAACAAAAAAATTTACTATGCATAAACCATAATTAAAATATTTCAATATTCTCTCTCTCTCACACACATATATATGTTAAAAAATATATTTTGGTTTAAACATTTCAGTAGTGTGTTGTTAAGTATGAAGGACATGTGTCATTCACTCAACATGGAATTTATATATAGATAAGAACCAATGTAAACCATCTTGACTATAGATTTACAATGAACAAGGGGCACAAAGCTTTCTAAGTGTTTTGTTTTATTATTTATTTATTTTATTATTATTATTATTATTATTATTTAATTTTAAAAAGAATATAGGAAATATTTGCAACTGAGGGCACTGTTAGGTCCCTATATTACTAGTATAGTCCTTTATTGAAGATGTGATGGATGGTGGATGATATCCATAAAGTGCCATAAATGGGGTCATTTTTGCTGCAGTATGGAAGGAAGTGTCATTTCTATCATCCAAGAATTTTTAATTTATGTAATGTATTGGAGGTTACAGGGGTACAACAATAACAATAAGGGGGTTACACTAACAACAATAAGGGACTATACTAGTAATATAGGGACTTAACAGGCACAGATAGATTAGAGTTAAGATGGTTGTTAAAAAATTTCAGTGGTGTGATGTTGAACATGAGGAGATGTGTGATTAGCTTGGTCAACATGGATTAGACACACATCATTGGGGCTTCACTAGGGAACAATATAATACCACATGCATTCATATTGGGGGATATATATCGAGGAAAAAATGACATAATATATTGGGGTATATATAAGGGGTAAAGGGTTTTTATATTGGCAGGTATAAAAAATGGAGCTCAAATTTAATGAAAATATATAAAGGGGTATAACAAATGTTAATAAAATAATGGACCCCTACAATATCTAGTGAAAGTAGGCATTTCTTAAATTGGGAAGGTGTACTGGGTTTGTATTGGTAGGGGATTAAATAATGTGATTTTTAGAGGTATTTTCCAATATGTAGTCAAATTAGGGGTATTGTTTAGTATGCCACGAACATACATGATATGTTGGAGGTTCATTGAGTGAATCCCTTGTGACACGCATACACATTCTTAATAACTAACATATAGATCCATCTTAATTGTTGGTCTATAATGGGAAGAAATGGATAAGTATTAGGAAGAAAGGGATAAGCATTGAGAAGTCTCTCAAGATGAATTTTTTCATGTAAAGGGGTTTCATCCCTCATGATATATCTGAAGCTAATATGGATCTACATTAGGAGTTAAATTTTCAATGGTGTTTTACTATAGGATTAGGGAAATGTGCAATTCCTTCGATGCTACACGTGGAGTTGGTATTTGGCTCTTACACACACAAACACATAATTTGTGTGTATGTGTGAAAAAAGAAGTGTAAATCCATCTTAACTCTCCATCTATCATTTCTTGGGATGAATTAATATGTGAATATTTATTCCATTTAATTCAATTTATCACCACCATATTTATCATTACACATTAGTTCTTCCCATATATTACTTTGTTGGGTTTGAACATTGTTTTCATTCTTCTTTAGGGCTATCTTTAAAAAAAATATTTTATGTATTTTTAAGAAATCCTAATTTTGTTGCTTAGTTCATTGATATTATAAAGAAACAACTTTGATTTACAAATTTATGGAAGAAGTTAGCAATGTTGGGTCCATGATCATTTCGAATAAAATTTCAAATCCATGTTATCCATCGTGAAAGGGGTACTCTTAAGCTGGAGTTGAAAGAATAAATTAAGAGGAAATTTAGTGTTTATGAGACACAAATGATATTCATATTTGGTGTCCATATGAAAGCCTCAACTTGTAAAGGTTTCAAAATAATATATGAGAGTGTGGAAGATACACTAAAATATGAAGTGAAACATTAACTCCATGTGGTCTTAAATCTCTGGCGTGCATGACTACTAAATCCAGTAGAATTAGATAAAAAAATAATTAGTGGAAGCACCAAAACATAAAGAGTCCCACTAAATGCATAGTTGAAAGAAATGAATGTTTCGAAATTTTAATCTTTAAAAATATTATGTTAATGATCTACTTCTTGTATAACACATATGTTTCCATTTGCTTTCATAAATATGTTTGTGTGTGTATTCATAAATATATACATTTATGTTTATATTATAAGAAGTTGAATATTCATGTTCTTTCATATACACACACACACACACACACACACACACACACACACAAACACACATTTCTTCTTACCATTCGTGGACCAAACAGATTCAATGCTTGATTAGATCACCATCTGATCCACACCTTTTCAAATTAATTTCTTTTCGAGATGATTGAAGCATTTTAGGATGTAATCCATTTGGGATTTTCTTGCACATTGGTGTGCCATCATATTTCCTATTATGGGATTAGGGAGTTAAAAGTGGGAAGTCTCACATAGTTGATTTTGATTTCATATCATAGGGCCTCCTCCACCATGTAAAGAGGAAATTTGAGAAATGAATAGTCTCCCCTCATATTCAAAGTGACTTTTTCATAAGTTAAGACTACTTCTTCTATGGCTTCGAATGTTCCAAGACATATATATACTCATTGTTGAGACAAAATTTGTACTTCTGCCACAAATTCTTCACATGGGCACCTTTGCACACCTCCATAGTGCATCTTGTAGGTGGGAAAGATGTGCACCTCACTTTTTGAGTCTTTTTCAAATGTAATAGTATTTTCCTAGGATTGGGAATGCCTTTGATTGGAATCTTCTCTTCATGATCAACTATCGCCAAAAGCTTATGATCCTTTCCAAAAGCTTCTTTCATTATTACTACTAAGTATAGCTTCCGAACAATCATCAAACATTCATGTTGAGGCCTAGTTCAATTGCACCAAGGTTCCATGTAATTCAGGCCTAAATTTCTCTCCATAACTATTGTTTGCTTCATAATTTAGGGACTTCATTGAGCTAATCACTGCTCGGGATTTTTATGGGGGCTATTATTTAACTATTCTACTCTTTAACTACATGTTGATAGGGGAATTGATGTTCATGGTCATTATATGAGTAGCATACCATGTAGAATTTAATGTGAATTGATAAATCAGATGGATTGGAATTTCTGAATAAAGGACCCTAAATGACCACACATTTTTCCAAATATTTAATGCATCTTTGATGTGCCCTATTTATTTGCAACATATTCATCATATTTATGGATTGCAATTTGTAAGTTGGAAGGAAGAATATGTCATCGGTAAAATTTCCTACTAGAGTGGCAAATGAAACAATAATGAACATGTGAAACCTTCCCCTTTTTCTTAGCAATAAAACATCGAGGTTCATGTTTTGATTCTCTTCCTAATAATGTGCACTTAGCCATTAATGCCTTTTAATAATTGCTTCATCGATAAATAGGCTACCCTATATTCAAATCCCATGTAGTAATAGTTATTTACTTGGTACTTTATATGAAATAGATTGGGAATGAGACTGCATTGTACCTACTTCCATCATATTATCTACCGTCCAATGGAAAAAAACATGGTATTTTACTAAAATACAAAGTAGAGGGTGATAAATTCGACTTCGACATTATCCATTAGATCTCTATGAGTGCGAGCCTTGGTTTCAATTTTATTTAAATTATTCTCTCTTTATTCATGTTGATATTCTATTTCATTCCATCATTATTTTACTAAAGTTTATTTGTTTGCAAGCATTCCACCTCTTCTTGGCAACCTCACGTATCCCCATACACTCGTTACAAGAAAGGTAGGCAATTGTTTTAATATCCAAAGATTCCTGATGCAAAATGTGTCCTAATCGATATCGTGCTTCTGACCTTCGTGATGAAGAGTTTGGTTCAGTAGATCACCTGCAGCAGATATTAAACATTTAAATATTTAAATATGCTTATAAATTTATCATCTAATTTAATTTATCATTACCTACACATAAATTGCATGTATTTTTCTCTAGAAATTGCATGTCAGCAGGGACTGTCGCTGCGCTAGTTGCCTTGTTTGCATTATGTCCCATCGGACCAAAAATTTCACCATTCAACAAGCTTCCTATTACATTTTTCACACGCTTCTCCAAAACTACCAAATTTATTCATAGACTGAAATTTACTATGAGTTATTCGATCCACTGGTTCCAAAAGGGATAATAGGCGATTTGTTCAAGACTTTGTGCTCCGCTTGGACTTCACTTGGTTAAATCAGATTTTTTTTCCACCTCCAAACTTGATGGAACAGGGACGTAGCGCAATCACCAATATGTTCATTAACAATACTTTTATATAATTATTTCACTTAGATATTGCCCTCCAGTAGAGGCCCACCCCATATGATACAATCTCCTTCTCTTTTGTATGAAAGCCCCAATACCTGTAACATACCTTTGTAAATGGTCCATTCATCATAGTCCCGCCCATGGAGGCCAAGTTGTAATTCGGATTTCTAACATGGTGCACCGAGTTCCCAGTACAAAGATACCTCTATGATTAAGCCTGCCGAAAAAGCTTGGTGAGATGTTGTCAGAGATGCTCATCCCACAAATGCGATCAATGCCAATATAGATCTTCTATCCACCACAAAAACTCCAAACCAGACCCTTGCCCAAAGTCTTCATGATATTTATAAAGCTGTGCCATATTGCTAAGGCGTTTGCAGTTTACAAACTGAAACCTCGGATCAGAGTAGGTAGTGGATCACCCTACAAATATTTATATTTAGTAATGGATGACCATGCTCCATTGCCACTTAGTGCACACAACATTGACTTAGTGAAAAGGGCATTTGTGAAACATCGAATATAAGTAATCCCAACCACCATATCGCTTTGGAATTGTGATTTCCAATAATTTACATCGAGCCCAAATGAAGTGGGAAATGATGGCATTTAACTTTTGTATTATGGCAGCTGGAAGGTGATATAAGTGTGCCCAATATACCATAAGATGCAAAAGAATAGCTTGTACCAAAATATATCTGTCCCTAAGGGAGAGTCACCTATTCATCCATTTTAATATTTTGTTCTGAAATTTATCAATCAGCCACAACCAATCACGATTTTTATAGGCACATGGCTTAAGTATGAAGCCAAGGTAGGTAAGACCCTACATTATGTGACTAGTTTGTACTCCTAAGAAACCAGTAATAAAGGAAATTTCATCCAAATCCCCTGTATCATATAAAAGGATAGATTTGTCTTTATTGATACTTAGACCCATTGCAGCTCCAAAGCGAATAAGAATAAAATGCAGGTAAAACCATTGATTCCGGATAAGCATTCCAAACACTAGCAAGTCATCTACAAAGATAGAATGAGAAATGCATACCATGGGTGAAAAAGATAGACTCTCAAAATAACCATCATCATACTTGGGACTCTCTTAAGAAACATGGATTCCATGGGTCGGGGAGATGCCTTTTTTGTCACAGTTATGAGGAATCATTATCTCATCTCTTCTTTTCCTGCGACTTCTCTCTCAGAGTTTGGGGTTTGTTTTCTGCCCTCTATAAGGATGCTAATTAGAGGCTTACTGACTGTGCTGATTTCATTTTCATAGGGGCCATTTCTGAAGATATACACAAACCATTACTTTTTTATATAATTTGGGAACTATGGTGCGCTTGGAACCTTTCTATTTTTCAGGATATTCCCATCAATATTCAGAGGATACATAGCAACATTATGAGATGGATGGGGCATCTCTCATCTCCTCATCTATCTTTGGATGATTTATCTGCCCATGACTTCCCTATCCATATTTCTTATCCTGCAGTATTTTTCGATGGGGCACAGCAGAATGGTTTATGTGGCTGCGGGGCCTGGATTCATCTTGCAGATGGGGATCGTTATCTTATACATTGGAATGGTGGCTTCGGTACCAACAAGGCAGAGCTTATGGCATTGTGGAGCAGGATTTTAGTGGAATATCATTTGCAATTATCTACTATCTACATTTACGGTGACTCAAAGCTTATCATTGATGGTATGAATAGTAAATGTAGGGTACAGGGCCAACGTCTTAATGGATAGTTGGAGCGTATATTTCATATCCTAATCAAATTTCAATCTTTCACATTACAGCATATGTTCAGAGAAAAAAACATGAGGGCTGATATTTTGTCTAAAAAATATCTGAAGGTATCTTTCGGGGTCATCCACATCTCACTCTACAGTGCAACAACCCTAAAATCCTCTTTTCAAATTCCTCTTCCATAATTTCTGCTTTTTGGATTGCAAGTGAGCCTGTTTAACATAATTAAGCGAGCCAGTTTCCTCCCATCAACAAGCGGGTCTGCATGTATTTATCTATTTACCCTGTATTTTGTTTTCATCATCAAACGAGCCTGTATCCAACAGAGGGCACGTTTTTCTTTATATGTATTTTTTGATAGAACATTGCTTGTATCTAATAATAGGCTATTACCCTCTCTGGTGAGCCAGGATAGTATTATCGTGATGATACTTTTCTGGTTCTGTTTCATGATAGATTTGGACAACAATAAGCATGTGCTTATTGCTCGCATATGTTCTTGTTTATATATTTTTAGTGCTCTATGTTGTTTATCTTATCCTCTGTGTATCTATATCAGTAGAGGGTGTAGATGTTCTGTTATGGATGGGATTATGTGTATATATATCGATCCAATATCCTATTATGGAACTCGAAATTTTGTTATTATGTATCGTTCATGTACTGTTTTAATATTAAACAACGTATTTTCTCTCTCTGAAAAAAAATCAAATTTGTTTTCAAATGTAGTAATTCATAGTTTGACAAAATCTAGTAATTCACCGTTCAACCAAATTATACATGAGAATTCCATTCAAAAACTGAGAATAGCATGCTATATTAAAGAGAAATTATAGAGTATACTAATAGAAAACAAAACGATTATATTCTTCTTCACTCTAGTCTCACACCCACGATATCATCAAACCCATATTTGTATACAAAACATAGGGAATTTCTTCCATAACAAAATAAGGATGTGTTGGTTAACAACAACCTTCCCAAATATGACATCTAATGACAAAAATAACAATTTTCCCAAATAGAGGGAGACAAACAAAATAGAAAAAAATATGTATGCGTAACATAACCCTGGGAAACATAACTTTGGAAGATATTTATATGGAATATATATATATATATATATATATATATATATATATATATATATATATATATATATATATATATATATATATATATATAGATATTATGAAATCAAAATGTGGAGTGATTCTCCTACATCAAACCCCATTACAACAATAAATTTGGAAGATATTTACATGGAATATATATATATATATATATATATATATATATATATATATATATATATATTAGGAAATCAAAATGTGGAGTGATGCTCTTACATCAAACCCCATTAGAACAAATGATTTCATGGACTTTTGTCCATGAGGTTTGCAAGAGTGCTGCTATGTTTTAGGATATCTCTCTCACTCATCCAAACTACTTCTTCACTCGGAAGACCCTTCCATTTGACCAAATATTTGTAATAATTTTTTTTCTTGGTTTTTTTTATGATATTTGGTCAAGAATCATCTCCATCCATAACTTATTGGATGTTAGTAGTTAAGATTCCCACCCAATATGCTCTTGTTGATCATGTTTCTCTTCTCCAGGCTCTTCATATGGATATAATTCTACAACATTAAATATAGGATAAATTCCTATATCAACGTGTAACTCGATCTCATATGCATTTGCTAAGAACTTCCTCAATATTTTGGAGGGTCCAATCTTCTTTAATTTATGTTTATTATATTTAAATTTTAGGAAAGGATCCTTCCTCATATAGGCTAAACCCATGTACCTAACTTCAGAATTTACTTCCCTTCTCTTAAGATTAGCTCACTACTTGTACTTAAGGTTTCTTTCCAGTAGCTTCCCCTTGACCTATTCATGTATCATTTGCATGGTTGTAGAAAATTATTCTACATCAACAATTTGAACTTCTTCTTTTCCTAAATTCCTAAATTTATAAATACATTCGGGATTCATGTCATATACAATTTGAAAAGGGTTGTTTCCTGTACTCCTATTAGGAAAATCATTATAGGAAAACTCAACTTATGTGAGAATTTGATCCCAATATTTATTATGTTCGTTATCTAGACACCTCAACAATTTTTCCAAACATATATTAACCACCTTAGTCTTCCCATCTATTTTGGGAGAGTAGGTTGATTCACTATATGTTAGGTTTTTTACCAATTTCTTCCATAAATTCCTCCAAAAGTTCTCAACAAATTTTGTGTCTCGATCTGAGACTAGACTCTTGGGAAGTCAATGCAGTCTCACCACTTTATTTGAAAACAAATAATGAGTAGCATCATTTATTTTTGAATAGGGTATAAAGTGCATCATCTTAGAAAATTGTTCCACCACTAAAAAAATGGATCATGTTTCCTTTGAGATTTTGGAAAATCGAGAACAAATTCCATACTTATGGCTTCCCAACACTTATCAAGTATGGGAAATGGCTAATATATCCCAACATTTTTTTGTATTCCTTTAGGATTTCGAAAAATTATGAAACAATCCACAAACTTTCTGACATCAGTCCTCCTAACTGACCAATAATAAAAGGAACTCAGATGTGCAATGTCTATCATAGCTAAAACGACCGGCTAGTCCTCCATTGTGCTTCTTCATTAGCAGATTATCTCTCATCGGCCCTCTTGGAATGCATAGCTTGTTTCCCTTCAATATAATTCTGATCTGAATTTATGGAGGAACACAATAGAATACATGTATAACCATAAAAAAAAATATGCAACAGAAATAACACTTCACTTCATTAATATCAAAGAACTGGAATTTGTTTACAGAAAGAATGGAAATAAACTAGCTAGGGCACTGGTAGCTTATCTTTGAGAAGAGATGTGGAAGCTATAGGCCTCTAAAATCTATGTTACAATGAGGCTAGAAGGCCTATATATGATTGAGAAACAATGTAAAACCATAAACATCCAAAAAACTAACCCTAGGAGATGAAACACCAAACTATGGGCCCCATTGGGGTAAATTGGGACATCAATTTCCCAAGATCGTAAATTTGGCATATTATCTTCATTTGATGCACATGATATATCATTAGAAATATATATTGGAGGAATAAAATTGCTAACATTGAATGTCAGTCCAGAATAGTTGATGTTTCATGCCCAAAAAACATCGTTTAGGGCCTTAAAACGACTCTGGAAGTTTAGGACCTGAAAAACTACTAAAAATAGTAAATTGTGCTACAATTAAGGAAATTGAAAAAATGAAAGAAACAATGTTGGGGGTCCAAGTGGAGTAGGCAAGTGGTCACCGATACCCACCTAGATCATTCCTCCCCGTTAGGAAGCAATGGTCCCCATTGCGTTGAGTTCCTCCATGAGATGAGGAAACTTCCACTGAACTTGGTCTCTAGTGAGCCACTTGCCCTGGTGAAGGAGTTGATATAATTTGACAACTAGATATAGTTGGATCCTCTTCTAGGGGGTGTTCTTGATATGTGTGTCCATAATTCGATCAGTTGTGGCTTGTTCCATGCAGTCTAGGTTTAACTTTGTTGGTGTGAATTTTTCTGCCATGTCAGCTGTATCCAGTAGAAGTGGGAAGTATGGCCGAAGGCAATCCACATTGAACACTGGGTGCATACCAAGGAATGGTGGAATGATCAACTCGAAGGAATTTTCCCCTACAGCCTTTGTGATGGTGTATGGCCCATATCGGAGCGAGCGAAGTTTATGGTGGGGTCTAGCGAGGTGCTCCTTCTGCAAATGTATCCACACTTTGTCGCCCACGTGGAAGTTGTCTGGCACCTGATGTTGATCATGTCCTTGCTTGTCCTCAACATTAGCTCTATCCAATATGTCATGAACCTATTGAAAAATATATTGAATGTGCTCAATGAAGTTGTTCGTCTTGTTAGCTTCAGACTGGACATGAGGTGAATCGGCCTGAGTAACTGCAAATGGCATGGCTATGTCAATGGGACATAGTGGTTGCAATCCCAAGCCCACCTCAATGGGGTTGTGGCTGGTTGAGCTATGGAGAGCTCAGTTATAATTGTGTTGTACATAGGGAAGGCTTTCATCCCACGCGTGTGGATGTTTTGAATTGTACACGTGCAGAATTTGTGTGATCTGTAGAAATTTGAATAATAGATGAGTTATTCACCGAGATTATCCTGATTACACACTATTTGAGCTTCATGCATAATACATAACCTCTTCTACCATTGATCATCAATTTGCAGAATTAAAAACAATCGCATGCGCACATTGAAACATTAATCAATCACACATATCAACACAGTATGTAATGGGGAAAGCTTACTGCTGAAAACCCCCAACTATCTGTATATTATAATGATAGAGAACATGTAACAATCATAGTACAAACTCCTCACAAGCTCTCAGCACTATCTCCAATTGTTACACACTACACAAGCTTAGATATGAACAAGTCACAAGTTCAAATCTCCTCCACCTGTTAGCCTGCCTCTACTGCGCAATCCAAGATGGTTAATTGTGAGATCCAAGTTCGAATCCCCTTGGCTTGTACTGCGCAATCCTCATTGGCAATCTCAATCAATGTGTGTGCAAATCTCATGCACAGCTATAGTCACAACTGATAGTAGACTCACCCTTTCACCACCTCTAACACTGGTCTCCACTGAACTGTCCATGCACTGCAGTTAACTGATGTATTCTTTAGTTGATTTATGAGTTAATAATTAGTGAATTAATTAATAATTAATTCACACCACTCATCACTAGTGTATTTATCAGTTAGACTAAACACAACTAGTTCAACTAAGTTAAACCGAACACAACTCCATCAACTATCTCATCAACTCCACCAAACTCTGCCACATGAGTTCTAACTGAAGTCAACCATGCAATAGCTCAACTAAACCCTAGGAATAGCGTAATTCCTTCTGTCAGCTGCATGTGCCACATCCGTAGCTCGAACCGAAGTGCTGCAAGAGGATAAGATAATGTTTATAGTCCAAATATTATTAAGAGCTAATAATATTCGACTGATCTATTTTTAGACTGGCAGTCTAAAAATAGACTCCGCCCAGTATGTCTAAAAATAGAGGTCCATCTATTTTTACCAACTTGACCAACCATCCATAAATAACATCCTGCAACTCATAGACCATGATCCATATGTCTAAAAATAGACATAGTCTAAAAACAGACTTTGCGCCAAAAATAGCCTACGGGCCCACTTAGTGAAGGCGACTTCTTTTCACTAAGATCCATCATCTTGTTGCATTCTCAACATGATCATATTTTTGACGACCTCTATCTGGCCATCAGTTTGGGGATGGAAAGTGGTGGAATTGGTGAGCTTGGTGTCCAGCATTGACTAGAGGCTGGAAAAAAATGTACTGAGGATCCTGTTGTCTTGATCTGAGATGATAAACTGTGGGATCCCAAAGTGCACCCACACTCATTCAAAGAGGAGTTTAGCAGTGGCTTCCGCTATGATATTCTTCTTGCAAGATGCTATAACAACCATCTTCAAGAATCTGTCGACGACCACGAAAACAAAATTTTTGCCATGTTTAGTGGAAGGAAGGTCCGACATGTAATCCATGGAGATGAATTCCCAAGGTCAACTAGGGGTAGGCAGTAGAGTATAGAGGCCTTGCTTCTTGATGGTCGTTTTGGCAATGGCGCAGACAATGTAGGATCTGACGAACTTCCTGAATTCATGTCGAAGGTTTGGCCAATATAAATACTTCTGCAGTACTGCCACTGTTTTCTCGACCATTAAATGCCCAACGACCCAACTTTAGTGTGCTTCCTAAATCATCTTGGCATGCTGACTTGAAGTAACACAAAGGTGTCCCAGGTCATATAGCAGTGCAACCTAGAGGTGAAAATTTCAAACTCCGGTACCCTCCAAGAGCGTCTTGTATGTGTGGCCGAATTTTGGATTTCTCTTGTAGAGAAGCGGCCAATCAGAAGTCTCATGCCCACAAGAGTTGAGCACGGTGGTTGTCGCCACAATCGGTGGTCGGTTGTGGTAGGCTGCAATGTTATTGGTGTTTCCCTTCTTGAACTTGATGTTCAAATGAAACGGTTGCAGATATGTGGACCACTTCTGATGGAGATCATTATGCATCTTCCCTTGTGTTTGTATGAACTACAGGGGTTGGTGGTCTATGTGGATGATCTTTTCCTTCCCCAAAATGTAATGCTTCCATTGTCAGCAAGCCTACACAATGGAATACATCTCTTTTTCATAAGCGGGATACTTCCAGATTGTGTCGGATAGTGTCTCACTGTGATATGGCACTACATGGCCCTATTGAGTAATAACTACCCCAATAGCATAGTCGGAGGCATTCGTCTCGATCTCAAATGGTTGTTGCAAGTCTGGTAATGTGAGCACTGGGGCAACTAATAGGTGGTGTTTCAATTCTATAAATTCCTTGTGTTGAGATTTGAACCAAAAGAATTTTTCTTTCGCTCCTCCTTTGGTGACTTGACTCAAGGGCCAAGTGATAGGAGAGAATCCCAACACGAACCTATAATAGAAATTAGCAAGACCCAGAAAGCTACGAAGCTCTGTTAGAGTAGTTGGGGCTGGCCAATCCCGAATGACTTGGATCTTGGCTGGATCCACATGCACTCCCCGCTCATCAATAATGTATCCCAGATATTGAACCTGGGTCATGCCAAAAGTGCACTTCTCCAAATTTGCAAACAACTTGTGTTGGCACAATGTTTGGAGGACCTATTGGATGCGGTGGAGGTGCTCTTCCCAAGTTTGGCTGAAGATCAGGATGTCCTCCAAGTACACTACTACAAATGAGTCGGTGAATGGCTGTAAGATGTTGTCCATAAGCCTCATGAAGGTTGTGGGAGCATTTTTCAACCCAAAAGTCATGACCAGCCATTTGAAAAGGCCCTCCTTGGCTTTGAAGGTAGTCTTCCACACATCAGACGATTCGATTAGTACCTGGTGATACCCAGACTTCAAGTTGATCTTGCTGAAATATTTCACCCCTTTGAGTTGGTCAAGAAGGTCATCAGTCTGTGGAATCAGATACCTATTCCAGACAGTGATATTGTTTAGTGCTCGATAGTCAACATAGAGTCTCTAGGTCCCATCCTTCTTCTGCACCAACACGATCGGGCTACCGCAGGGTGATGAACTTGGACGAATGTGACCTTTCTGCAGCAGCTCCTAAATCTGCCTCTTGATTTCGTTGTTCTCTAGAACAGAGCACTAATAGATTGGTCCATTGGGCAGCAATGCACCTGGGGTCAGATCGATGGGGTGCTTGACCTGACAGTGCAGATGCACCCCTGTGGGTGAGGTGAAGATGTCCCCGTACTCCTCCACGACCTTTTCCATTTGTTGTTGTCATGCAGAGGAGCCCTGTCTAGAGGTCGTGTCCACAATCTTCTTCTTGCCTTGAGGGTGGATCATCAAGAAAAAAATTTCCCGGTTTTGGAAATAAACTTAATGCATTATTTTGCAGTAACCAAAGATATAGCAGTAGGCTGTGGTACCTGTGGTATCCTGTACAACTTATTGCCCAAATTAACAATAAAAACACGAGTTCGAGACTCATACAAAGAATGTCGCTTCCACAGTATGGTTTTCCTAATAATACATCACAAACATCAAGAGGAGCAATGTCACATAATACCTCATCGATGAAGGGCTTCACATTGTAGGGAAGGTGACATTGTTGGCTAACACAGAGATCTCATCCTTGGTGAAGCCACCCAATGGTGTACAGTTGTGGGTGTGATGTGGTTGGCAAGCCTAACCGCTTCACGACCTATGCTGAAATGAGGTTCTTTTGGCTCTCACCGTCAACAATGAACTGTAGCAGGGAACCCTTTGCCCACATCTGGGAGTGGAAGAGACGCTCCTCCTTTTCTGGATCTTCCAATTATTCCTTTTGGATCTTTGTGGTGGAAAAAGTGGCGTTGGGCTCCACATCGATAATCGAATTCTGTTTGTAATTCCCCTTCTTGGGTTCTGATTCAGAGTCAGAGCATGCATCTGATTCAAAAGCTTTCATCTCAGCCACTAGTGACTACTTGGCCTGACACTCACTTGTGTTGTGAGTGGATCTCTTATGGAACTCACACCACTTTCTCGTGTCCTTCTTCAGATTCATGGTGTTTTTCTTTTCTTGTGGCTTTGGCAAGTTTTCTTGAGCCGCCATGCCTTGGATTTGTCCTTTGTTCTACAGTTTGGGGGCACCTTTTGCTTACTTTTGATTCATAGATCCAAAGTCTCACATCTTATGTTTGAGTTTTTTTTCAATATTGCCAGCATACCGGTATGTCGTACCTATTAGGAATTTGTAATTTGCAAGATTTGAAAATAAAAACTATAGAGACAACACTATTTCAACCAGTTTGGGATTCTAGGATCTAGCCCTCCAGAATCCAGAGAGGGATCTCTCCAATAAGTGCAAATATTTATTTATCTTTAAGGCTTTTGGGTAATGATATTAGGCTAGTTATGAAGACCAAGGGTTTTGTTTTGGTTTTGGATGGTTGAGCATGATTATTAGTTGAGTGGAAAGTCCTAAATGGAAAGAGTTTCAAAGGTGTGAAGTTGCAAGCAATCAGAACAAGCTTTGGCCGATTAGATAGATATAATGCTGGTTTTTAGTCCATTGGGCTATGGAGTCATAGTAGGATTTAATTGAAATAACAAGGTTCAAAAGTGGTCCATGGGGCAAGTCATCTATGTCTAAGGATCTCTTTAAAGTTGATTTTATGGAATGAAATGATACAACAAGAAGGTGAACAAAACAAATGAAGAACAAAGAGCAGCCTAAGATCAAGTAAGTACTTTGAAACTATCCTGCTTTCGACATACACTTAAGAAATACATAAAATTAATCAAAGATCTGGTAAGTACTTTGAAACTAGCCAGCTTTGATGCACTTTCAATAGAAAACATCTTAAACACTAAGGGAAACTTCAAAAGCAACTGTTGGAGAAGAAACTAGAGGACAAGGCTCACGATTGACTTCCCTAGCTCTGCTTTACTTAGTAAACTTTCAAGACAAACACATAAGATAACAAATAATAGTCTAAGATCAGGTAAGGACTTTTAACCTAGCCTGCTTTCAACACATTCTTAGGGAAACTTTCAGATAGCTTTTTGGGATAAAACTAAAGGACAGGGCTCACCATCACTTCCTTAGTTCATCTCTACTTAACATAAACTAAAAATAACATTCAAGAACAACATTTAGCTTAGACAGTAGGACGAGGGAACGCCAACATTCCTAACTGCTTAAACTAAATTAAATCACTCCTAAACAACACAATTCGGAAGAAAACATGAAAATAAAGCTTATCAGTCAGAGAATGGGTATTGTAAATAGTAAATCCTAACTCTATGCTTGCTTTTCTTTATCAGAGAAGATGGACAGAGAGAAAACATAAATATAATAACAATTTACAATAAGAAAAACATTACCGTTGACATAGACCAAGATCCCACAAATTAGCTTATATTGATGCTTCAAACCAGTTACAGTCTTCAAGTCCAATGTTTCAGTTCAGCAATCATCTTCACTTCTCAGCCTAACTTATTTAATCATAAATAGAGCTTCAGGAGCCTTTGAACACTATTTACAAGTAGAAGTTTCGAGCACAAGCATATTTCAAAGTTCTGCAACCAACATTGTTTCATATTCTACAGAAGTATTTATAGAAGATATGAGGAGGTGGGATGGATAAAAGATCTCCCTGGTTCAATTAATATAGATTAATACTTCTCGGCCTTTGAGGGGCTCAATGGAGAATTTTACAAATATTTCTTCTGTATTAATTGTTTTTCATTAAGAATTAAGCTCGGTGGGGGGATTTTGTTGACTTGTAAGGCATTGTGTCATCTCTGTAGTAACTCAACAGATATTTTTCCATAAGTTCTTCGGCTGAATTAAATGTTCGGCTGTCATGAGGCAAATATCCTCTGTTCTGGTCATTACTCGGCCTCTGTTGAATGATGTGAGGCTATAGGTGGCATTTGGTAGCTGAGAGGAATCAATTAGCCTCTGATATGGTAGTGGAGGCATTCTCTTTCTGATAAATATTTTTGATTTTCCTTTAATTGTGTTTAATTTAGTGGATTAGGCTTTTGATTTTCAATCTTAGCTGTAATCCACCAAATCTGCAATTCTACCTTCAATTCTTCATCTCTGGTTTGATTTGGTCTTCAATACTGATACTTTCTACTTTAATCATGCTTTGGCGTGTCTTGTTGATGTGCAAGTGCCACAGAGGGTTCATATGGGATCAGTGCTCATGATGCACCAATGAAACGTGGCATTGAACCCTTCGTAGTAATCCTCTTTGATAAATGAAAGCCTGGAGGATCGTCATCCTCAGCTTTATTCTCTTTTAAAATTGTTTTGAAACAAAAATAATACCTTCATAAACAATAAAAACATTAAGAAAATCCTGCGTATTTGGTAAAAAATGCTTTGGAGGCTTTGGCTTGGAGTATAGCGGTTGGATGACAGCATCCAACAGTGGAGATCGTGCGTAGAAGGTCAAAGAGGAAAGCGGTGAAGAATTAAGTTAGAACCATTGATCCATGTCAAATCAACGATCGAGATTGGTTGTGGACATAGAAAGCGAATGAGTTTCTTTATAATAACATAGGGGAAAATGTGAATAATTACAAAGAAAAGGGGTTTAAAATATTTGGCGGAAGAAATCAGTGTTAAAATGGAAATTGGGGTTTCCGAATGATTGTAGACCGTCGGATCATATTGGACCCCGAGATCAACGACGAAGATTTCTCGTTGAAATCCTTTGGTGAAGGTGGAGGGCGATAGTGTAATGGGAGATTAGATCTGAGCCGTTGATCTGCAGAGATCAATGACAGGGAACGCATGCGATAAAACATAACACAAAATGAGGAAGGCAGTTTCGGGAGGGAAAACCGCGGGTTTCGCGTGGCCAAAAGAGGGATAGGCGGTTTCACCTTTTCGAACGTGATATACGTCCCCGCCCGACACGTGGCATTTGAAAACAGCTTATATCATGCAGCCTTGGAAATTAAAGCTCGTGCTTAAAGTTACACGATATGGAATGTCAGTCGTTAGATCTGGGGCCTTAGATCTAACGGTGGGGAGTGAGCGCGATATTGATAATATGCGCGGGCAGAATGAGGTGGGGTGGTTTTAATCTAAGATTTTGGATGAATGAAATGGATGGCTCAGATTGATCTCAAAGGTTAAAAAAATAATATACAAGGCGGAGAAAAGTTTTAATATGAGCTGTTGATCTGTGGAGATCAACGGTTGAGATCTGCCTGGAAAACATTATAAAGTGGGGGTGTATATTTTTAACCAAGGTCGGGAGATGCAATCTGGACCGTCGGATCTAGACACATGGACGACCCAGATGCAATCGGAGCTTCGCAATCGAAGGAGGCATGGACAGAGGAGCTACGATGCGATTGGCTATGGACCGTCGATCTAAGGATTAGATCAACGGTGGAGGATGAATTGGAGGTAGCTAATCAGAGGGGGGGTAAAAAGTGCACCAATGGAAATCTTCGATGCGATATAGCACTAGCCATTGATTGGCTCAAGATCAATGACAGAGAAAGGCTCTGACCAATGAACGAGTGGGACCCCTTTATAATATAAAAAGGAGGAATTTAATTAAAAACAAAGGTTTATTGGCTATGGGGCGGGATATATATAAGGCTTGGCACCCGATTGCGGGGCCTGTGGATATATGAAAGGCAAAGGCCCAAGGCTTATATGTATAAGGGCCAATTAGCATCGGAACGAGGGTGCAGGCTTTTCAATCTACCCATTAACAAATCTCCGATGCGAGATCTTGTGAATCGTCAATCGGCCTTTAGATCGACACTCTTCTTTGTAATAAACATTCAACCAGTAGGTTTAATAAAAACATAGGAAAAAGTGGGCTTTTATGGATTACAAAGGGAAAAAAGCATCAAGGAATGGTTTATATAAAGTGTTATGCGCCCGATTGCGGACCTTTGGTTTTGTGAATGAAACAAAGGATTGGGGCTCATATATATAGAGGAGCTAATCACATCGGAGGTTTTATAAAAGCCAAAGACTTGCGCTTGTCGATTGCTCCGATGCTATAAGCGCCAAATGGGTTTAGCACTTGGTTCCAGCATTAGGGCATATGTGGGGAAGTGGTTTAAGATTAAGCCCAAAGGGGCTTAAACCCATAGTCAAAAAACTTATTTTTTGTGAAATGTTTCAAAGTTTTTGATGGATTTGGGGGTTTTGGCAAGGTTCAAAAGTGAGTTTTAAACCTTGAAAAAAAGGGATTTTATGAAAGGAAGAAAGGAATACAAAAAATAGAAGAATTTCATGGGGGGAAAAGGGAATAAAATGAAGGTTAGTTTTGAGTGGAGGGAAGGGAAAAAATGGATTTTTGTAGCAGTCTCTTTTTATGAAAACAACAGATTTTCAACATTTCGAAAGGGAAACAACAATAAAGGTTAAACAGAGGGAATGATGTCTTCATGAGTCTTCAAGAGATAACATTTTTAGAAATAAAAATTGTTTCTTGAAGGCTCAAAAAATGATTTAGCCACCATTTGATATGACAAATTTTATGGGTGGTTAACAATACCAAGCAAGGAGATGTCAAGGAACTCCATTTCCTCTTGAATGTATCTGTGCGGACAACAATGATACTTCAACACCAAATTTTTCTTCGAATCTTTGATACCCAACTTTTTGCATAGGGTATGGAACATATTCGTCATCTCATGCACATCTTGATCCCTTTGCTGCTACAACATAGTCCATTGTATGTACTTGTCCTCATTGGTCCCCACGGGATAATATTGTTCCTTGGTGGCTTCTCGGAAAGAATTCCAAGTGGGTACGGCCGAGAACAGAGAGGGTTCATTCTTATCCTTTTTCTCACAATAGGTTTCCCACCAGTCCTTAACATGGGGGGTGGCTTTCAGGAGTGAAAAAATAATATTATCTCAGTCAGAAAAGTCATGAACCGAGCCAGTGAGCAGTTGTTGAACGATCTGGGCAAAGTTATCCATCATTGCGTTCATTTTTTCTCAAGGGCCTCCTCGAGCAATATTTTGATAGGATATCCTACTCCATTGTCTTTCTTTTCATCCCCCATGGGCATCCTTCAGATTTTGCGAGGTTGATCATGCAAAGGTTCAACCAAATCGACCCCTAACTCCTTATACCCCAACCTCGTTGGGGACATGAAAAGAAGGATCAATAAAAAGAAGACTGCTCTGATACGACTGATCCAAATTTGTGTAGGAATGCAACAGAATACACGTATAACCATAAATAAAAATATGGAACGGAAATAACACTTCATTTCATTAATATCGAAGAACTGAAAATTGTTTACAAACACAATGGAAATAAACTAGCTAGGGTGTTGGTAGCTTATCTCTAAGAAGAGATGTGGTAGCTATAGGCCTCTAAAATTTGTGTTAAAATGAGGCTCAAAGGCCTATATATATTTAGAAACAATGGAAAACCCTAAACATCCAAAAAACTAACCCTAGGAGATGAAACACCAGACTATGGGCCTTATTGGGGTAAATTGGTACATCGATTTCTGGGGGTCGTAACTTTGGCATACTATCTGAGTTTGATGCACATGATACATCAATATATATATCTATCCAAGGACTATTGTTGAAAACAAATTTTGAGTCTAGAAGAGACATATATTCGACAGAGGTTTCATGCCCAAAAAACATCGTTTAGGGCCTCAAAACAGCTTTGGAAGTTTAGGACCCGAAAAATTGCTAAAAATAGTAAATTGTGCTACAATTAAAGAAACTGAAAAACTGAAAGAAAAAATGGTAGGGGTCCAAGTGGAGTAGGAGGGTAGCCACCAATATCCACCTGGATCAAATTCACTCCCGAATCATGTATTCTAGCCATGGACTTTGATCCCTAATCATGTGGTTTTCACAAGATTCATAAATTTCTTTGAAGTCTGAATCTTGCTTGTACACTTCTGGGAGGTGTTCATATCCCAAAGTATTGACTTGAAATTCTTGAAAAACCAAGCATATTCTCATCAAAGCATCGACACTTTTATTAGCATTTCCATTAATATGTTTTAAAACAAAAGAAACATTTTGCATGTATTCAACCCATTTGGCATGTCGTTGGTTCAACTTGTCTTGACTAGTTATGAGATGTAATGCATGATTATCTATGTATAGAATGAACTCTTTGGGCATAAGGTAATTCCTCCACCTGAGGGATTGAATTATTGCCTACAATGCCTTATCGTAAGTGGAATACTTTTCCTTGGTCTCATTTAATGTCTCATTGAATTATGTAAATGTTTGATCATCTTGGCTAAAAATGGCTCCAACAACGATTCAACTGACATCACACTTCACCTGAAAAGGATTTTGGAAATTAAGAAAAACCAAAACTGGTTGCTCTGCTATTTTCTCCTTCAAAAATTGGAATTAAAATTTCATTGCTACTATCCATTCAAAAGGTTTTTGTTCCCTTTTAATGGTTTCCACTATTGATGCACAAAATGTGACTAGAATTTCAAACAAATTTTTGGTAAAAGCTAGCCAACCCATGGAAGCTTCTCATTTAAGGGATCATTTTTGGAGGAGGAAAATACTTAACATATTTTACTTATATAGGGTCCATTTTCAACCCTTCAAAAGAAATTAAAAACCATAGATAAATTAAGTCTATCTTAAAAAAACAACACTTTTTACGTTTATTAAAAGTTTTTCTTGTTGTAATTTCCTCAACCCTAGCGTTAAAAATATGAGATGTTCTTCCTTGGTTCTATCGTACACAAGGATATCATCTAATTAAACAATAAAAAATTTACTGATAAAATCCTAGAGTAATTTATTCATGAGCCTCATAAAAGCATTGGGAGTGTTGGTTAAGCCAAGAGGCATAACTAGACATTCATACAAACCATCATTTGTTTTGAAGGTTGCCTTGCACTTGTCCCATTCTCTCATTTGGATTTAGAGATACCCACTCTTTAAATATATTTTTGAGAAATATCTGGCACCTCCTATGCAATTCATTATATCATCCATTGAGGATAAGGGAATCATATACTTGCTCATTATTTTGTTGGTATCTCTTGATTCGGTGAAAATTCACCAACCTCCATCCTTATTTGTGCTCAAGACCACCAACACAACACAAGGACTCAAACTTTCCTTGATCAGCCCTTTGTCCAACAAATACTAGACTTGGTTTCTAATCTCTTCATTTTCTTTAGGTGTCATCCTATAAACTGTCATATTAGGTAAACTAGCTCCTTGAATTAAATCTATATAATGGTTGATGCTCCTTATAGGTGCCAAGGTGTTCCATAACTCATCGATAATAACATTAGCATACTCACTGTAACAAGGATTTAATTTAAGTGGGAAACACATTTAAATTTGTATAAGTAAAGTCTTAGGCTTACCAATTAAAGAGAAATGTACATCTTCCTCTTAATTTCTTGTAGCAACTCCTTCCTAGTCATCACTAATACACTAGGGTTGGTTTCCTCCTTGACTCCTTTTTCTTCCAGGGGTAACAAAATGTTCTTGTAGTTGTCTCTCTTAAAAGATTAGGTATTTTTCCTCTGATCATGTATAACTCCCCATGTCATACTTCCACACCCTTCCTAGTAGGATGTGGCATACATCCATAGGTATGATGTCACATGACACATCATACTTTTAGTTTTCGATAAAGAAATCTACCTTACTTTTCTCATTGACTAGGATATAATGCCCCTTCTGCAACCATGTCACTTGATAAGGAGTGGGGTGTGTCATATTTTTGAACCCCGACCTTTCCACCATTTTCAAAGAAGCCAAATTATCTATGTTTCCACTATCAATAATCACCTTGCAACATTTTTCCCTTGGACTTGTAGGTTGTTCTGAACAAGTTCCTTCATTGTGTTGGCTCTTCCTTCTCCTTTTCTCCTTTAATTAAAATCTTATTGAACATTAGAGATTCATCCAACTTAGGGGTCTCCTCTTTTATGTATGTTATTTATACCTCATGCTTGGCTTCTACAACATGCACTCCTCTTTGGCTTATAGATTTATTTCTAGGAAAACACCATGAAATATGGCCTTTATTTTAACATATGTAGCATTTAAATTCTCTTTTTCTGCCTCTTCCACTAGGGAAAAATATTTTGCACCTTGATTCTCCTCCTCTCGGAGATTGAATTATTGAGATTCCTAATTATTCTCTTGGATTCTGGACTCTTCCCATGTTGGGAGATCCTTTCCCTCTAGCTGGACTACCTCCTCTGCCATGTTGGCTCTATTTTCTATCCAACATCTTTTGCCCTTAGTGCTACCTAACATGCATCCTCCACAATATTCAAGGGTAAGAGGCCAATTTCATCTTTAATTTTATACCTTAGGAAATTTATGTATCTAACCACCTTCTCCACATCTTACTCAATGTGTTTTTCTCTATTATGCAACATATAGAATTATTTTTTATATTCTTTCACCGTCATCGACTTCTACCTCAAATTTTATAGATTTCTGAATAAGTTCAAATTTTTGAAAATCTGTTTTCATTGATGAAAAATGAAATGTAAAGGAAATAGAAAATATTGGGAAAGAAAAGAAATGGAAACTGAAAATGCATTGGTAAATATGTTATCATCTGTGACAAATGAAAAAGTAATAAATGTGGCAAAGGAAAGCATGGAAATTTAAAAGAACTATAACTGGTGTTATCATTATTGGCAAAGGAAATGAAAAAGGCAATGGAAAAGGTGGAAAAGGCAAAGCATGGAAAAAGATGAGTCAAAAGAAGGTCAACATGGTTGATAGTTGTGAAAAGAATTTGGATCCAATTCTGGAGTATCATATCATATTAGAATTAGGTTGAACCCACATAAATGAAAAGAGTTCAGAGAAATATTTCTAGTGATATGTGGAAGATTTAAAATGGCCTTTTGGATCAAAATATAGAGTGAGTCAAATTTTGGTGACCTTAAGTCCATGATAGCAGACTTAAAAGGTGATTGGATGAGACTCTGGCACCTATAAGAATTTGGCACAAGTGCCAAACCCGATAGAAAAGGTTGGTGGAGCCACTATACAGAGCTTCGAGTAGACGTGGTCGACAACGCAGGAATGAGAAGAATTTATAATATGCAGGAGGAGACCACTTGACAGCCTGTCTCATTGGAACTAACCCGACAGTATATTTATGGCACATAATTCTTAGTGTTAGGATGAATGGATTAGAATGACGCCATGCTTGTGGACTTACCTCGGTGGGTGTACCTCGAAGGATTTCAAATGGGGTAGCATATTTTGGATCCAATTCTAGAGTAGCATATCATCTCAGAAGTAGGTTGAACCTACACAGATGAAAACAATTCAGAAAAATATTTCTAGTGACATGTGGAAGATTGAAAATGGCCTCTTGGATCAAAATATAGAGTCAGTCAAAGGTTGGTGAACTTAAGTCCATGATAGCAGAGTTAAAAGGTGATTGGGTGAGACTTTGGCACCTATACAAAGTTGGCACAAGTGCCAAAAACAAAATACAAGGTTGGTGGAGCCACTATATAAAGCTTCAGGTAGATGTGGTCGACAATGGAGCAACGAGAAGCATTTCTATTGGTGCAGGAGGAGCTCACTTGAAAAACTATCTCTAGGGAATTACCCCAGTAGTATATTTATGACACATAAGTCTTAACGTTAGGATGAATGGAGCAGGACAATGCCATCCTTGTGGACTTACCTCGACAGGTGTACCTTGAAGGATTTAAAATGGATCACAAATAGAAAGCGTCGGGCAGTGGATGTCAGGATATGACATCAGAGAGCCAACCAATAAGGAGTTGAGCGGGAGGTCCCCACTACGGCAGCTCAACCCACTAAGGACGAGCTCAGAAAATTGTTTTGGGAGAACAAGGTTAAGCACCAAGAGATAAGCGTCGGACCATGCTGAGACATTCCCACAAAATTATGGGCGTCACTATTTTCAGGCCTCAAGGCATTGAGAGGTGGTTTCCCACACCACTGATCATGTAGATCAGCAATAGAGAACCACTTTAGGACCAGTCCCCCTAATACCATAAACCACAATGGAGTGGTTTTGAGGTGGGTTTCCTGAAACTAGAGGAATAAAAAATATGCAAGAAAATAAGAGTTGACCCTAAGGTATAATGAAGCTACAAGCGAAGGAGAGACAACCTAAAGTATTTTGAAGCAAAAAAAAAAAAAAAAAATAGTAGGGAAACCTAAAAAATATATAAAGGAAATCGGTGCAAAACCAGGGACCGGAGGACCCTTTCTCTCTCCTCTTCAATAGAAGATATGTGGCAGCATATTATTGGCTCTCGAGAGATGATGGTGGCTAACGATGTTAACATGACATGGTCCAATCAAAGGTGGACATGTGGCAATTTTATTTGGCATTTTTGGGCACCTAAAAGGCCCATTTCTAGGTGAGGCATGGACCAATCATAGGTCAAAACATGGCATAGGTGACATCAACATGACATCATCTTGGTGGGTTGTTAGTAGTGCAAAGAAGGGATGTGCCTCGCATGAGGCGTCAAGATGACGAGGCAGTTAACTCAGCCCGAAGATCTTTTCTGTTGGCTCTTGCTACAGTGAAAGGACCCCACCAGGACAACTCATCCTATAGGATAGACCTCGACGGGTTTGTTAACAGATCATAATGGAAGTGTTAGGAAGCAGGCACCAGGACATGGAGGATAGATGGTTAAGGCATGTGGCACCAATCAAAGCATCTGTGGGAAGTCCCCATGGGACACGTCAACCCGAAAGATAAACCTTGGTGGTTTGTAAAGAGGGAATGAGGTAATGCATAGGGATAGAAGGGGCTATGGGATAAGCCCTAACCCATGGTGATTTCGCATAGAAATGAAACCAAAGGCGCAAAGGTTATAATGAGTTACGAAGTCTCTTAATGTAGTTAGGTTCTTTCCCAAGGTCATTTCATGTAGAAATGAGACCAATGGTGCAGAGACATTAACAAAGAATTTTGGCTTGCGAAGGGGTTAAAAAGTATAAGCACATAAAGCCTTCAACGTGGAGACCTCGTCCTATCACAAGAAAGCAAGAAAGTTCCAACACAAAAGGAGATTAAGCTAAAAATTCAGTGGAACTATCAATTTGGCAACAAAATTGGACATTAAGCCAAAGATAACTGTGAATAAAAATAGAAGAAGCCCAGCTAAAATCTATAAAAGGCAAGAATTGCTAAAACTAGAGAAATTAAGCAGTTTAAGTAGAAAAAAAAGGATGATAAAGGTTAGAGAACTTGTAGAGGACATAAAAAAATACTAGAATGAACATGAAAAAGGAAAAAGGAAAAATTTGAGGATTCTTGAAAATATTTTAAGGCAAGTTAACTAAAAGCCCCGATCCGAAAATATTATTCTAGAAATATTTATAAGCATAATTCGAGTAGCAGAATTATTAGGAGGAGGGAAAAGTAGAGTATGTGGATTAGAGGTTGTTGGTGGAGTGTCATGCATAATGGTGGTATGCATTATAGGTGTATCACAAACCAATCTTGGTATTTGAGAGGTGTTTTTAAATATGCAAAGATGTTCATTGGTGATTGGTGTTGGTGCATGTTTTGTATCAGTAATCACATATTGCTAAGGAATTTTGCATCAGTAATCAAATATTGTTGAAGGTATTTGTATGGTTGCTTTGGCAAGTAGTTGTAGTGAGAAATATTGTAACAATCATGGTTAAAAATACATGTAATAATGTTAATAAATGAAAAATAATTCCAAGGCCATGGGACACGTATTCCAAGTTGAATGTTGGGAAAAAACGTAGTGATGGGGATCACTTCTGATTATTAAATGGTTATGGAAATTGGAAATAGAAAAGGAAAAGTGGCATTAATTGGCATTTATTTATGAAAATAATGGAAAATAGGAGAAAATGAATGAGAGTAAAATTGAAGGAAAATAGAGGAAAATGAAGAAAATAGAGACCTTAATGATATAAAGGCTTCTAAGGATCAGTTCACAGCTTTTGTCAGATGAATATTTTTTCAGTTCAGCCTTTGATACTCTCATTCGGTTGTCTCTCTCTCATACTCTTCCACAGTTAGAGTTCTCTTGGAGGATTTTTGCATACTTGGATTTGGTGAAAGAAGGAAAAGGAAAAGTAGGAAAGCACAAGGGGGAAATTGGATTAGGAGCTATAACATGTTTGATTTGCAGGTATTTAGTTCCATGTATTATTTCCTTGCTATTTTTGGCATGTATGGTATATGCATTTTGTTATTTGGTTATGATCTGTCATTGGCATGGAGGATTTCTTGGATTGAATGTGGTTTTTCCTAGCCTTCCCATTTCCTATATAGCCATGGTGTTGTGGTTTTTGCCATTTTTTATTTATTGGTTCTCACATTCCTTATGGTTGTGGGCTGAGTTATTAGTTCCTGGAGCCTTGGCTAGAAAAATGCTCTAGAAGCCCTAGAACAACTTGGGTTGAATTATTGGTCATGGAAGCTTTGGTTAGACAAACACTCTAGAGCCCTTGGTGGGTTGAGTTACTAGTTCTGAAGCCTTGGTTGGACAAACACTTTAGATCCCTGTGACAAATGTGGGTTGAGATACTAGTCCTAGACATGGGTTTGAACAAATGCTCTAGGGCCCTGAACAACTTAAGTAGAGACTGATTTGGTGATGGCTAGTGATTTCTGACTGTGGGGTGGAATCACGGGTTGAGGGTTGAGGTGGTTTGGCCTCTGGAATCCCTAACTTGGTTTTGCTTGGTTTATTCCATGAGATCCCACATTCATGCTTGGAATATGGTGCGGGGGTGATTAGATGAAAGAGATATTTAATTCAACACAATCTATGGTCAGGTTGTATGTGGAAGTACCTGACTTGGTTGTATTTTCATATGTTAATAAAATATATTTCCTCTTGTAATTCATGACTATTTATGCTTGTTATTATGTGGCTTAGATGGTTGTTCTATCATTTTTATTATTATGGTTAAATGATGGTTATAAGCATGGTTTCATGATAGATTCTAGTTATGCCTCTTAGCATGTTTTGATTGGTAAATGAATGGCTATTGAATGCATGAACTAATAGATGTTTTTGTAGCTATTATGAGAGGGAAACAAACCTTCTTTATGGTTCCTAGATAAGTATGAGACCCTTATGTTCAAATATCCAATTATGACATGTACATTACATGTTCACAAAGTGTTTGGTGAAATGTGTGTCATGGTTAGGCCTGGTTAGGTCAATTTATTGTCTAATTTTGGTGTTAGTGGGTTTTTCCTAGTGTCATTTATCATTTCGGAAAGTCTCATTAAGTTCTAGCTAGTGGTTGAGAGTCAAGCTCTGAAATGGTGGCTTATATTTCACGGTTGTAGGCTTATAACTGAGTATTCTATACTGCAATCATTGGGAGGCTGGGTTATCAAAGTGACCATAGGGTTAAATTCACTAGTTTTCCTTGTCATCAAAATGACTGGGGCTCCAAGTTAGTAAAAAAGAAATTTAACTTGGGGTTTGGGCACCTAGAGTTGTTGTTTAGCTTCTAGGGGTCTTGTAGCTCATGAGGAAGGCCAGTAAATTTTTTATTTTTTTATTCCACTTCCTTAATTGTATCGAGGAGTTTGATTCATATCATAGTAAATATTCATCACATATTTACCCCAGTGGACCGGTGAACTTGTGTATGTCTAGGAGGAGGGTGTTACAAAGTGGTATCAGAGCTTCGAGGTGTTAGGTCCCTATAATACTAGTGTGTCCTCTTAATTTTATTGTTAGTGTAGGCCCCTTATTATTATTTTTGTGCCCATGTAGTCCCCATATTTTTATTATTGTGCCCCATATAATCCCACTGTTGTTATTATCGTGCCCTTACATTATTATTATTATGTTGGCTAGGATTATATTGTTACCCCTTAGACACATATATATAGAAATGAGGTTTTCTCATTTGTACCATCCATGAATTGTTCATTTATGTAATGTAAAGGAGGTTTCACCCTCAAAGGGGATATTTTCTAAGTCGTTGATCTATTATTTCTATTGATTTTTGAGTTGGTTTCAAAACATTTGGTATCAGAGCTTGGGATTCTTGGGTTACGCTTCTTTAAACCAGTCATCTTGGAATTTTATCTATAATGTTTTTTATACGAGGCTTCAAAAGATGAAATTTTTATCATGTGGATTCAAAATAGTGGTGAAATTCTTTTAAATTTTTTAGATCTTGGTTCTCTATATTTTCAAATTTATGATCCGGGGAAGTTATGGCTTTTGTAGGCTCCAAGATTCAGTCTCAAACAAGTGACCTAGGGAAAATCATCATAGCTTTCATTTCAGACATCAGATTTGAATTCTGTAAAATGTGAAAGAAATTGAACGAATTTTTTTTTTCTTGTAGAAATTTCAGAATGGAAGGTTGAAATAGTGACATGTGGCACTCCATATAAGTTCACTTTACCGAACCCATCTATAAGTAGGCCACTATGGGAGATCGAGCATAAATTTATCTTGAAGAATCCATTTTAGGTCTAGCCTATGGAATTGGAAATAAGATTTAGAGGGATACTATAGGACCAAATTTCAAATATTGGGGATCTAAAATCATAGAGATACACCAGGTCCAATATCGATCTCTGCAAAAGAAACAAAAAGGTGTGTATTTTTTAAAAATTTCATAACTTTTGTTTGAAAAATTAGTTTGAAGTGATTCTAAGGGCATATTAAAGCATAGATATTAGTATTGGGTTCTAAAATGAATCCCAAAAAGAATTACACAGCCATTAATCCCTCATAAATATCTGCTATGACACATGAAGAGGAAGAATTGTAGCATGATATCTCAAAATTACAAGACCAAGTACAAATTTTTTTTCTCTCACATAGAACAACCAAAAATGAATGAAAAGGTGACATGGATGGTTTAAAAGCAAACACGAAAGCTAAGATTGATGGTTTGAAGGATGGAATGAATGGGTTGAATAATGACATGGAAGATAAGATCGATGGTATAGAATCAAAACTGAAATGCAACATGGAATATTTGAAGAAAGACATGGAAGGCTTGAAGGAAGTCTTGACAAAGTTGCTATAAGAAAAGCTTCATAATGGTGAAAAGGCAGTAGAGGAAACTCATGATGGGAACAAAAGAAATTTTAATCATGATTTCATAGAATCTAATGTTGGATTGAAGACCCACTATATTCCAAAGATGGATATAAGGAAATTTGATGGCAAGGATCCCGTAACATGGATACTATAGATGGATCAAAATTTTGATATCCATAATGTGAAAAACACACAAAAGGTACACATTGCAACTTTATATTTAGAACCCAATACATTTTTATGGTATCGATGGATTTTCTCTCGTAAAAAAATTATTACTTGGCCAATTTTTACCAAGGAAATGATAGCACATTATGAGGATACAAAGAGCAACACCTTCTTTAGCCAATTGATAAATATCAAACAAAATGGTTCAATGGTGGAACCCATTGAGGACTTCCAAAATTGAATATAAGGGTAAATGATATTCCAGAGGAGCATATGATAGATGCCTTCATAGGGACTTTAAACAATAACATCCAACATGAGGTTCGCCTTTGGGAACCTGGTTCATTAGAGAAGGCATTTAGGTTGGTGAGAAAAATTGAAAGAAAACTTATGGCGATGAGGAAGCCTACCACTCACAACTATAAAGATATAAGTGTTGCTACTCCTAGACTTCCATAAATTACAAGGTTGACACCAAAATAATTGGAAGAAAAAGAGAAAAAGAGATTTTCTACAGTTGTGATAGAAAATACACTAAAGGTCATAAATGTGATGAGAAGAAATTGTTTTGCATAGATTGTGAAGAGGAGGAATAAAAGGAATAAGAAACTTCAAAAGAAGAGGATATACACTAGGAACCAACCCTAGAGAAAGAAGAAATGAATCTAGAAATATCTTGTAATGCATTGGCAAGAATTACCACTCCTCAAACTCTCAAGATAGAAGGAAATATCAAGAAGAAAAATGTAACAATGCTTATTTTTTTGAGTAGTACCCATAATTTTATTCATTGTAAGGTAGAAAAGCAATTGAATTGCTTCCTATACCCAGCATTATAGTTTCACGTGATGGTCACAAATGGAGTAACTTTAAATTGATATGGAAAGTGCCATAATATCAAGCTAACCATGGGGAATATGCATTGAATATTCCAATGCCGTCCATTCCAATGGGTGGTGTTTATGTTGTACTAGGAGTCCATTGGTTATAATCTTTGGGGAGGATAGATTTTAATTTTCAAGAAAGTTTTTTGAATTTTCCTTGGGAAGGGAAGGAAGTTGAATTACGGGGTATCACATGGAATCCGAGAAATATAATAAGCTCTAATGTCGTGAAAAATATTTTTGATAAATAAAACCAACATGTAATGGCACAATTATGCTCACTAGAAGTTCAAACATCAAAATCATTTATTTCTCCATATCTCCAAAAATTATTGGACAATCATTCCAAGGTGTTTGAATCTCCCAAAGGACTCCCACATATTCGTGATCATGATCATGCTATTCATTTGATTCCAGAAAGTCTTCCTCCAAACATCATGCCTTACAGATATCCTTATGCCCAAAAGAGTGAAATTGAACATATGGTTGTAGAAATGCTAGAGGCTAGTATAATTCAACCTAGTCAAAGTTCTTTCACTGCTCCGGTAGTATTGGTGCACAAGAAGGATGGATCATGGCATATGTGTCTGGATTATAGGGAGCTCAACAAGATCACTATAAAAGAAAAATTTCCCATACCCATCATTGATGAATTATTGGATGAATTACATGGAGAAATTTAATTCACTAAGTTGGATCCTCATTATGGATATCATCAAATTAGAATAAAGACTGAAGACATTCTTAAAAAAACATTCAGAACTCATGAGGGTCATTATGAATTTTATGTCACGCCTTTTGGACTTACTAATGTACCTTCCACATTTCAAGGTTTGATGAATTCCATTTTCAAAACCTTCCTTAGAAAATTTGTGTTAGTATTTTTTTATGATATACTAATCTACAAAAACTCTTGGAAGGATCATGTTCAACATGTTGATAGGGTTTTAAAATTATTGGAGGAGAAACAATTAAATGCAAAAACTTCCAAATGTTTCTTTGGAGTACAAGAGGTGGAAAATTTGGGTCATATTGTGTCTCATGTGGGTGTTAAGTTAGACCATAATGAAATTAAATCCATTAAGGAATTGAAAATCCCCACAACCATAAATATTCTTCAAGTATTTCTGGGGTTCACAGGGTATTATCACAAGTTTCTTAAGAATTATGGGAGAATATTGCTCACCTATAACATAATTACTAAAGAAAGATGCATTTTATTGGACTTCGAAAGCAACTACGACATTTTAACATCTTAAAGAGGAAATGTGCCAAGCATCGGTCTTAGCTACACCAGACTTCAAATTGTATGTGCATAATATGTTTTTCATGAATGAATGTAGGTTGTATATGTGCTTGTTATGTATGCATGGTGATGGTCATTTTTGTAGTTGTGTCGTCATGTAGAAGTTGATGATGTTTTTGTTGGGATGATTTACATGTTAATTTCACTATACATATATATACATATGTTATGCTAATATGGGTTGATATTGCATATGAGATAACCTCCCCTGAACTTCACTAAGGTACATTTGATTATGTTTATATTTGGTTTATCTGTCATAGTATGTTTTCAGGAAGAAGATCAAAATGACTAGCTAAATGGTGGACTACAATTCACATTACTCTCCCTACAGATCATATTAGTATCATGGTGATGAGTACTCCCCTCACATAGTAGATACATTGATAATTTTGAAGGTATAGATAAGAATTTGCAAAGAAGATAATTATAGGATCATTCTGTCACAAGAAAGACTTTCTAGGGCACATGAGAAACAAGCATAGGTTAATGCAATGATTCTTTAGAGTTTATTAGATTTTCAGAGACAAGGATGACTTAGGATTAGTCATGGGCAGGAGGAAATGGAGAATGGAAAATATGGTAGTAGGTCTCGATCAGGACATAGGTCTGGGATAGAGAGGATACAGTTAGAGATGACAAATTTATACATACACATGACCAGAGGGACAATGATCATGGGTTCTGTTACTGTCAGAATATGCATTCTACCATCAATGATCAATCACTCTTTTCATTCTCATTTTAGGTGTCTCGCTCTAAATATTTTATTTAATTCCCTTAGGTCATGCTAAAAATTGTTTTACTGATGGTAGCCCTAGTCATAAAACCTCACTCTCCCTCAAAATTTCACATTTTCTGGCCTAACTTCATGTCTGGCCGAGCATAATAACACTTTTGAAAATCTCATTTCACTAGGTCTTATTTTAGTCAAAGTCAATCATGGAATTCAGGTCATTCAAGGTCCCATTAGATCATTATGTTTCATTGTTCAAGGTCCAAAAATTCATTATTCCATCTCAATAAAGTTGGCAAACAAATGTGAGTGACTCAAAGACACACTATTTCCATCTACAAAATATCAACAGTATGTAAATATCATATTTTTCAAGTTTTAATTTTGATTTCATATGATTTTAATATCAAATGTCATTTTGATATAAAATAAAAGATGTAATTTATATTTATTTCCTATGTAATTTTATATTTTTTATATGTAATATTTCACTCCCTAGCTTCCAAATCAAGCATTCATGCCAAACTAAAGGAAAGAAAAGACAAAATCCATAAAATGATCAACCTGCAGAACAAAAAGTCAGAAGTCAAAGAGTATTAGTGTGAGAATTTGAAATGTGAAAAGTGAAACATAAGGAAAGTGGGTTTTCAAAAGCATAAATCAAATCCGCTAAGGTATAAAAGCCCTCAACACTTCAAAAACAAAGCTCATTTTCTCTATAAGCCACCAATATCACCCTCACCTACACTCCATCTACTTCCCCTAAACTTTTCCCATGCACATTCCTCTCATTTCCCTCACTTTCCTACAAACCCTAGCATATTGATATACTTTTGACACCTTCCTAGGTTAGGGATGTGTTTTGTCCTTTTGGACCCCTTCTCCTCACTCATTTCTCAAAATTACACATCCCCACACTCTCTAACATCTAAACCTGTCCCCCAAAATTTCCCCAATAATTTAGATATCCCCTAACCCCTTCATTCCCCTCCCTCTACAAGATCCCCTTTTTTCCCTACACTTTTAGAGTGAACTTGGGAGAATAATTTTTTGACAAGGAAATTCAACTCCAATCATAAAACCAAAGATATATTTGGAAATTATATAGGATAAAATTTCCAACGAGCTATCCTGGGCCCAATTTGGACACTGAGAAGGCCTCCAAATGTGGTCAGAAAAAATGCGTTGTAGGGACGCTGCGCGTTTAGCCCAGACGCTGCGCGTTTGGCTGAAATCATAGTGTAATTTATAACTACGCTGCACGTTTATCTAGGACGCAGCGTGTTCTCTTGGGATGCTGCACATTCACCCAGAAATTTCCAAAAAGCTCTACCAGACCTCAAAATCTCACAACTTCACCTCCAAACCTTCAAATGCAATTCTTCATGCCTCCAGCAAGTTAGTAAGTAAAATTTTGATTCTTTCCATCTTATCAAATGTCATTTTCATGTGTGATGTTTTCCTAAAGGAATTTGGTGTCTCCTTCCATTTTTAAAACCCTAATTTTCATTAAAAGCTAATTTACATTTTTTATCTCAGTCCCTTAGCTTTCATATTCCTTTCCTCATATCACACAACATTTTCCTAAATCCCTACACT
The DNA here is from genome assembly GCA_034641835.2 of Pinus albicaulis. Classification (NCBI taxonomy): domain Eukaryota; kingdom Viridiplantae; phylum Streptophyta; class Pinopsida; order Pinales; family Pinaceae; genus Pinus; species Pinus albicaulis. The sequence continues at coordinate 1,572,634,242 of CM076580.1, forward strand.
AATATCCCCTTTTCCCTAAAATATCATACCCATCAAAGCCCTAAGTCCTAGGTTTTCATTTTCCCAGGCTCCCTACACCCTACCTACAATTAAATCCGCTATCCTAAAACCCCTCATATTACAAATCCCTATTCCCAAAATCCTCTAATTTCATCACACCAACCCTCACTTCATACGCTCAAATTCCATTCCATCATATCCCTAGGGTTTTGACACCAAATGCATTATGGAAACCTAGCAGAGGTGAAATTAGTAAGCCTAAGAGTGTTGATTTGGACACATTGGCTCATACCTATTAGAGAGGTCATACGAAGTTGTTTTCCCCATATATTGTGGGAGGGACCCTGCCTTCTTCACCAAAAATGCAAGTACACAAAGGAAAGGAAAAGATGGTAAAAGTGAACATATATGAAGAGGAAAGACTCCATGATAAAGAGCCAAATTTTGAACTTGTAAACTTGGACACAATTGATGATGATCCTTCCTTGATCATCCAAGAGAAGGAATCCAGTATTATAAACTTCCAAGTGAATCTTGAAAGGTCCAAGTTTCTCATTAACTTTCCCAAAAAAGAGAATAAACAACTGAAGACCAAACACACCATTGATGAAGTGAGATGCATCAAAGCACAAAGAGAGACAAAGGGAAGTTGAGCTAGTTGACCAGCTAGCCCTAGATGAACAACTTGCCCTAGAAATCAGTAAGAACAGGGAACCATGGCTTGATAGAGCCAATAGACACTTGGAAAAGCTGATAGAGAAGGTCAACAAGTATAATGACTTTTTGAGGACCAAGGTCAAACTTCATGCCCAGAAAGAGAGAATTGCATTGGCTAAGCTCAAAAGAGCCAATGCTAAAATTGAAGACTTGACCAAGAAAGAAGAGAAATACAAGCTAGATATACTTGCCGAGATAGCACTCCATGCCTCAAACACATGATTAGAAAATATCCCACCAATTTTGACAATTTTTTGGCAAATTTCACATGTTGGTACATTTCTGTGTTTTTAAGGGCATTTTTAGCACAGTAAAATTACTAAACGCGCAACACCCTAGATGCTACACTATTTTTTGAGGCATCTAATGGAAAAATGGCCACCACCAAAAAATTCATAATGATGCGGACATCAAACCTATGCATTTCCTAAGATTTTGGAGGAGACGTGGTCACTGAAAAAAAAACAAAAAACCATCAAAAAACCATGTTTTTGCCTCAATTTTTGCCTGGTCACTGCACGTTTACGAGTCTTGGGAGAAATGAATTTTGACAGAGAAAATAACCTTAGTTTTGAAAAATTAAGGTATTTCTAGAAACTAGACTTGAAGGGATTTCCAAAACGCTAACTTGAAGCCAATTTGGACACGTAACCGAGTCAAAAACAGACTGCAAGTTGGGGTAAAATGACACTGCGCGTTTTACAATTGACTAGTTTTTTTTCTGAGTTTTTCTACAAATTTGAATTTTACCTTGGGGAATCATGTTTTTACCTCATGTAATTGATGATGTAAATGTAATTATCATGTTTTTACTGTTACCTGGGGTAAATACATTAGGTTAAAACTCATGATGAGGTGGAATGAATCAGTTTGCAAAAAGTTAGGGTTGAGTCACTTTGACCACCCTACACTCTAGGTTTTAGTTCAGACTTTAGTGGATCAGCTCCTCCTCTTAGGGATTCGACCCTTGAGGTTGGGAGAGGTTGTTTTAGGCCTATATCATGTTATTTTTGACTGATTTTCAAAGGTTGGAATAGTTGGAATCAATTTTATTTTGCTAGTTGATCAAGGGAACTTGTACTCAGTTTTGGGCAAGCTAATAAAGAGGAGTTGCAGCTACATTTATGGGATACCTGTGGTGTTGAATGTATTTCATTGTTTCTTCTTCAGTCACATATGTTTGAATTGTTCATGTCACTTTCATGTCTATGTTATGATCTTTTATAAGTTTGAAATTCAGAATACATTCTTACACATGCTCTATTTTTGGGTAATTGATCATATTTTTTTCATTATCTTCTATCTGAGAGAAATACATCCCTTATGATTTTATCAGCCTTCTTACAGTTTCAAAACCATTCCAGAACCATTATCTTCAAGTGATTGGAATTTTACCTACCTTTCCCCATTGATACCTGTAACCCTAACTCCATTTGCCCTGACCTAGATTTCCTTCACTTAATTCCTTTATCCACTAATTTACCCAACCAAACCAAATCAAAAAAACCCCTTGCACTCTATATGTAGCCTAGAAACGTAATTTCTCTAGCCCTCATGGATGTTACCGTTTTGGAGAGAGCCCTCTCCGGCTTGATAGGGATAGCTATCAAGTCAAAAGCTTGGTTTGTGGTTACCTCTATTGGGATTCCTTCCTCAGCCTTGGGAATCTTGTGGAGTGATAACAGGTTCTATCCTATTTTTGGTTCACAGAGACGGTATGGTCATTACGATCACCATCCATATAGGATAATTGATAAGCATTATTTTTCAGAAGAGTTTAAGAAATCAAAACCACCTACATTTGATGGAGAAATTAAGAAGTTGTAGGATGCAGAAGCTTGGTTTCTTGGGATGAATAAATTCTTCATATTGCATGATTACTCAGAGAACATGAAATCCATGATAGAGACCTTTATTCATAAAAGAAAAGAATACATTTGGTAGGAATACTTGAAGAATTTCAGAGGAATTTTGGAAGAGGATTTTACTTGGAGTGAGTTTGAAAGACTTTTTAGGAAGAAGTATCTATCTGAGAGAAACTATGACGACAGGGTGAAGGAATTATATGATTTGAATATGGGATACATGACTGAGGAGGAGTATACTAGAAGATTATTAGAGTTTCTGAGATGTGTGTCTTATTTGGAGGAGAAACAAAACATTCATAGATTCATCAGTGGGTCGTTTTTTGTAGCGTTCAAATACAAGATGGGATTCGTTGAGCCTATATCGTTTGAGAAATCCATCAAAAATTTGAAACATTGTTATGGGAAATGAAATCGCATGTTTCAATCTAAATAGGATTGGAAAGGTAATAAAAATACTAGGGGAAAATGGGATAAGAAGCGAGGAAGACTACAAGACACACTTAACAAAGAAAATGCAGTTCTGCACAAGAAGTTGAATACAATTGACATAGGATAGGGATTTCAGGTTAAGGATTAGAACAAGGGTGATGGCATGAATCCTTTATAGTGTTGGAATTGTGGCAAGGATCATCACATAACAAACTATCCACAAAATTAGGTTAGCAGACCAAAAATTTATAGTGCTCAAGAGGCACAAACAGTGGGGGATGTTGGACAAAGTATTCTTCGGATTTATGGAGAGTTGGATAATAGGTATGCGGATCACCAAACATCTATTATCAAGATGGGCGGTAAGATTTTTGATCAATTTGTTTCTACTTTCATTGAACCTCTATCTAATTATAGTTATGTTAATCTTGACTTGGTAGAAAAGTGTGGTTTGAATAAATAAGTGCATGCAGATTTTTGGTTAGTGCAGTTGGCTATAGGTACTAAGAAATTAGTTCATCATTGGTTAAGGACTTGTGAATTTGAGTTGAATGGTATGTCTCTATCGATGAATATAAAAGTGATTTTTTTGGGATCATGCAGTATGTTGGGTATGGATTGTTTGTATCTTCATAAGAGTAAGGTGGATCGTTATGAGAATGCTATTGAATGCATGGATGATAATGGAGAACATATAATATTTTAGGGTAAGAAGAAGGGAACATTTGTTAGAATGGTTACAACTATGCAGGAAAAGCATAGTTGCAATAAGGGGTGTGTATTATTTGCAATTCATGTTTCCGGTGATAAAGATAAAGATGTCAAGGATGCTAAGGTATTCAAGAGGTACTCGGTTTTACAAAAATTCTAGAATCTGTTCCCAATAGAGATTTCAAATTTATTGCCTCATAGGGAAGTGGAATTTTCTATTGAGTTGGTAACAGGGGCATCAATAACATCAAAGACACCTTATAGGATGATCACTCCAGAGTTAGTAGAACTAAATATGCAATTGAAATAAGTGTTGGAAAAATGATATATTAGGCCAAGTGTGTCACCTTGGGGTGCACCAGTGTTGTTTGTGAAGAATAAGGATGGTACTCTGAGGATATGTGTTGATTACATACAATTGAACAAGGTGGCGATTAAGAAAACTATCCTTTGTCGGGAATTGATGACTTATTTGGCTAGTTGAAGGGATAAGGGATGTTCTAAAAGATTGATTTGAGATCAGGATACAATCAGGTTCACCTCAAAGAAGAGGATATCTACAAGACTTCTTTCCGTACTAGGTATAGGAAATATGAGTTTTTTGTAGTTCCGTTTGGTCTAACTAATGCTCCAGATACTTTCATGTGTTTGATGAATAGTGTGTTGCGCCCCCATCTGGACAATTTTGTGATTGTATTCATTAATGATATATTGATATATTATAAGAATGGGGAAGAGCATGCATAACATCTAGCAGGAGTGTTGAAATTTATAAGATAACATTAGTTGTATACCAATATTAGTAAATTCAATTTCCTTCAGACAGAGGTTCATTACTTGGGGCATGTTGTTTCCAAGGAAGGTATAGCAGTGGATACAAAAAATATCAAGGCTATCATGGAATGGTAAACTCCTAGAAATGTCGATGAGTTCATATTATTCATGGGGTTATCAGGTTATTATAAGAGGTTCATCGAGAAATTCTCATGGATTTCTTATCCTATTACACCATTATAGCGAATAGGAAATAAATTTGAATGGATAAAGGAATGTGCATCGAGTTTTGAGCAGTTGAAACAGTTACTTACGAATGCTCAAATTATAAAAATTTCATATGCAGAAAAATATTTCATGGTGTTTATTGGTTTATGAAGGACATGTAGTGTGTTATGAGTCAAGGAAACTGAATGAGCACGAGTAGGGCTATGTGACGCATGATATTGAGTTGGCAGTGATTATTCACGCATTGAATATTTGGAGACACTATCTTCTTGGCAAGAGGTTCATATTGATGATTGATAATAGTGGATTGAGATAATTATTTGATCAACACAATCTGAATGCTATGAAATCTAGGTGCTTGGCTATGATAAGTGGGTTTGACTTCGAGATCAAGTACATCAAGGGTAAAGAGAACAAGGTTGCAAATGCTCTTACCGGGAGAGTACAAGTAAATAACATAGCATCTATGATATCATATGGGACAAAGTTACAAGATAGGATCTTGTAGGAAAAACAACAGAATGACAAGTAGAGGGAGCTTAAGCACAGGTTACAACATCAAGTATAGGTGAATAGGATGTGGATTAGCATCTTATGGCATATGGTTTGGTGAGATTTAGGGACATGATTTATGTGTCGGAAAATAATGAACTCAAGTATCTTATCTTGAGGGAATTTCATGCTAACTTGTATTTAGGTCACCCGAGATATCAGAAGACATTGATAGTTGTGAAGAAGTCCTACTACTGACCGAATTTGAAGAAATAGGTGGCAAATTTTGTTGCAAGATGCTTTGATTGTTAACAAGTGAAAGCAGAGTATAAGCATCCAGGTGGATTACCACAACTGATTCTAATTCCAGAGTAGAAATGGGAGGTCATTTCCATGGAATTCATTACAATTTTTTCAAGGACCTCTAGATAGCATGATTCCATTATGGTTGTGGGTGAAAGGTTGACAAAGGTAGCACACTTCATTCTAGTAAATTCTACAAATTTAGCTAGTGAAGTAGCACATGTCTTTATCAGAGATATAGTGAGGTTGCATGGTATTCTAAAGAATATTGTGTCAGACAGAGATGCCGAGTTCACTTCCAGGTTTGGAAAGAGCTATTTGTAGGCTTGGGGACATATTTGGCCTTTAGTACATATCATCATCCACAAGCATATGGAAAGAGAGAGAGGGTCAAAAAAATTTAGGAGTACATGTTGAGGATGTACATCATGCATCAGAAACAAAAATGGGAAGAGTATCTTCTTGATCTAAATATGGTCAAACTATTTTTGTTATGCTAGCTCCCTCATCAGTTAAAAATAAATTTGTTTAGGATTGTCTCAAGTTAGCCAATTGTGAAGGGGTTTATGTGTCAGGTTTTTAAGTGTCCTGATGACAAATTTATGATTTAATTAGCTTTTAAAAACTCATGTATAGAAAATAAAATGAAGATAAATAACACACAACAAACACATTACACAATAGTTGATAATGGAGTTCACCCCTCCTAGGCTACATCTCCATGGACCTACTTCAACTGGTTAGGCCCTCTTGGGATTAATGGTAAAATTCATGATTACATGAAGCTACATTGCTCCAATGGCTTTTAAATATGCTCCATTGGATTCAGAAGACCCAAAAACCTCAAAATTGGCTATTCAATATATGAAAATGGTCTCCAGCTGATCTAGGCATGACCTCCTCTCGTGGTGGCCCTAGGCTTCTTTAATCTTAAAACTGGAAAAAAACACTTTCATAAGTGCTCCAACTCCTCTGGAACCTATTCCATTGTATTCAGACCATCAAAATCATCTAATAATGACTCTTCTTCAGCTCAATTTGGTCGAAATTAGAAAAAGTTATGCCTCTTTTAGTTTTCCTAGGAAATCTCCTCCAAATCTGGAGAAGACTCTAGTTAAGGCCGCCAAATATGGAGAACCCACCGGTTTTGGAGGCACCTCTAAAACTCCACCAAACTAATCTCGGAGTTAACTACAATTTAATTATTTCAAAATTGGATTATGTGTGGTTAATTCCACACTAAGCACGTTTTAATGCAATCCATATTACTATATGGTTTAATTAAATGTGGTTCCACTCAATATAACAAGGATCACCACTTGGAAAATTGGTAAGGTGGTGGAGTTGTTGTGGGGAGGTCATGATGTTGAACCCCAAACTTCACCCCTCCATACATTATTTTTTCAACGTAGTTTTAACCAAATTCTCAAGACTTTGGTTTTGAATTAATATGCACCAATATATATATTGCTCCACCATTATTAACATAAACCTTTGAACTTTGGAATTTAAATAAAATGTGCCCATATGTATTTGAACTTTGGATTATCATATCAATTTCACCATATGTTAAAATGAAATTTGAATTTGGGACTTTGGATAGGGTCCACCAAAGGGGGCACGTGGCGGCCCTTGGCTACACCATGTGTCAGCCTTTGGTTGGCCTGTCCATCCATATAAAAAAAAAATCAACTTCAACCTTAGGAAAAACCATTTAAAAAATTTTCTCCTTCAAACCTTGACTAGTGAATCCTCCACTGACACTTGTCACAGTGCCATTGGGCGAAATTGGAGAAAACACAAATTTTTACCTTTGACCATGTTTGGCCATATTTTTGAAAATTCGCCTGTTTGACATGGTGATCAACAAGCTATAACTTTCACATATGGACTTTGTTTTGAGATAAACAAATTGCAGAAGATTCTTGGAGAAGGGTTAGATCCAACCGTTCTAGTTTGGTGAAATTATAAGAACTTTGAATTTTTGGAAAAAAATTTCCCCTAATCCAGATTCCAATCATGCCTTAACACAGATAGGATTTTGGACCAACAAAAGTTGTTTATCTGATAAGAATTGAATACTCTTTTCTTTCCCAAGTTTTATCATCCCGATTCTACCTAGAAAAATCTCCATGACAAACACTTGGGTTCATTGACATGCCTTGCCTTGCAAATGGCTTGGCTCTTCAAGCAATGTTCTCCTTTTGCTGCTGACCCAATCCAACACTTTTTGGCTGCTTGCTGACTGATAAAACACTTTTTTGTACCAAATCGATCCCTCAGTGCTTGGAAAATTGTCTGATGGCCTTCCCACTGAGAATCACATTCCTCCTTTGCACAAACATGCATTTGATGCAAGCTGATCTGAATGGATTGTATTATTTATGCTATGCTAAGTATCCAAACAATAATAATAATGTGTGCATATGGTTCTCCTTAATTTGCAGGTTAAACAAATAGTTTTGGCTTTGTTAAACAAATATCTGTGTGAGGATTGATTAATTATTTTAACTGTTTATCAATGTACAATAGTAAAGAACAAAGAAATAAACTTCTCAAAAGCACATTACTCAACAAATTGTTGAAGCAGTTCACCCCTCCTAGGCTACATCTGTTGGTCTAGCTCCCAATGGCATGTCCCTCATGCATTAATTTACTCAAAATGTAAGTACAAGTGAAAATAAGCCTCAATATGAAAAATTCTCTGTAAAATGAGCTTCAGAAGGTATGAATTAGCTAGAGATGACTATTCATTTACATAAAACAGATAAAGAAATCCAAATACACTGCCTTCTCCATGATGGCCCTGATGCTTCTCGATCTTCCTTGAAGCTAAAACTATTGAATATGACCTTTGTTCGACCTAAAACCTATGCTAAACTACTAAGAATGTCAAAAATACCCAAAAATGACTATTTTTGCACCCAATTTGGTCGAAAACTAAAGGAGTTATCGCTAAAACAAATTTTTGCCTAATGTCCCTTGAAGACCTCCTCCAAAGCTAGAGGAACTCCAGTTAGCCACGCAAAAAGAGAGGAATCTTTGAAAATGGCAGAATCTAATCATATTTAGCGGATGATTAGGAAATGGAAATAAATGTTAGCAAATGGGTGGTCACATGTGATCGCTCCCCAAGCCGCCTGCAAAACCCTTCCAAGTAACTGCAACCTCTTGCATTTATTGTCAGCATCTATCTCTGGCACATGACGTGGTCTTTTGAAACATTTTATCTGCAAGTTGAGGCTTTGAGGATTTGATTCCAAGGGCTGGTCACATGATGACAGTAGTATGAGGTCGGGGCTAGCCCTTTAATTTTCCACCCATTAGATGTTTAACACATAAATATGTTTACAACCCTTTAACTGTTAAAAAATAACTCTATGGCATGGCGATCTAGACGCTGCACTGACCTACATGAGGTCTACATTTCAAATCCCATGGACTCATATAATTTTTAATATGCCAATCCTCCTCGGCCTCAGGCCACGTCGCGGCCTCCGGGCCTGCCACGTGGCATCCTGTGATTGGCCAAGATTACCAAAATTCAAACCATTAACAAGCCAACTACTGCCACTTGTCAGATTTCTACTCGCCCATATGGAATATTCTTTTTTAAATTTTTCCAAATTAATAAAGTCAAACTTGGTCAACTCATTTTTGGAGTTTACTGGGCTTTTAAAACCTTCATAACTTTTGCATATGACCTCAGTTTTGAGAACTGTTCATGGCGCCATAATCGTAGCGATGATACCTTTTAGGTTGCTCATATTGCAACCATTTCTGAGCACTTTCATTTTTGAGCATTTTTGAACATGGACATGATCTCCTGATCAAAAAATTCTCCTTGGAAACCACTTTTCCAATTTAAGCCCATTTGAGTGAATTGCAACAATGAGTTCTAACATCAGTAATAATAATAAAAGAAATGATCATCATTTTACCTCCATGGTTTCAAATTCCACATCTGGAAGAATGCATTCGCCATCTCTTTCCCTTTTTGGCATCAACACATCAAATGGTCTATAATGGCTGCAAAATTTTTGGCTGAAAATTCCTTGACATCTTGTCCATCTTTCCATCATCCTCCTATTTTACATGCTACTCATGCCATGGATTTGATAATGAAGGCTAAACATGAGCCTCTTTCTCAAGAGTGAACCTTCCCAAATTCCTACGACATCTTGTCACAAACACAACCATCAATTTTAAAAACACATCATGCAAGAAACATAACTTGATGACATATCCTTTTTCTCCTTCAAAGTAAAATATGTCACATCATGTAAACATCGCCATGTACTCTTACATATCGTTGTATAAATCATAGACCGAGCACAAGTCGCCAAATATGCCTCTTCAAACAAATGACTCTCAAGTCAAGCATAACCATGTGTAACAACTCTCAACTCTCTCACTAGTACAGTTACAAGTACACGAATCCCATTTACATGTACAAGTACTTAAAGAGATGAAATGAGAAATGTTGATGCAACAAAGTGAGTCAACATACTCCACTTTTCAAACACCTTCCTAGTGTAAACATGCAACATGCATTCAATTGGAAAAGAAATGCATCAAATATCAAAATACATGCAAACCTTAATTGGATAATAAATCTAACCATATCTTACCAAACCATTTCAATGGTGCTTCTTTCAGTTGCACTTCATCATCATGTGTATCATCCTGACCCACATCAATTATGGAATCCTCTTTTCGGCCGTTCTTGTCAATATCTCTTTCCACCTTCTTCAAATTTCGTGTATGTCTTCTTGGATACAAAGTCCAACACTTGTCTATAAGGTGACATTTCTTATGGAAATGATTGCAAAACAATTGCATGTTCTTTTCAACATGGTTTCCATTGTCCAATGGACCTTTGGCTTTCTACCTCCTTTGTTTATAAAGTTTCCTCTGCATGGCTATCTTCTTCCAACATCTTGAAACATTATGGTTATTCAAACCACAAAAGGAACATGCAAACCTTTTCCAAATCTTATGTGAATATTTACCATGTTTATCATAATCAAAAGCAACTTGATTAAAAGCATATTTATACCTTGAACATTCACCTTTGTTGCCTTCTTGAGGAGATGAATTTGATGAGGTAGTGTCTCTCTTCGAAATACCAACAATGCATTCAATGACTTTAGAGCTTTCAACATCCTCCCCTTGTTCACCATTATCATTAGCTGCATGCTTATAAGCACCTTCTTGCAAAGTGGGTGTAAAAATTTTGCATTCCTCATGAACACAATATTCACAAGCTTGAGGTAATTAACATGTAATGAAAGTCCTTCTTGGAACACCTTCATGTACCTCCTTGGCTATGTAGCATTCTCCATCATGTTGTACATAACCAAGACCCAAATACTTAGGCCTTTCCTCAACAAAAATTGGCTCAAATATTCCTTGTGCATTTTTTCCCAATCCTTTACCTTCATAGCCCATTTTCATAAATAATTTGAACCTTATTCCTCTATTGAGTCTTTCAAAATAACCTACACATTAATCTTGAGAAGAAATTGAAGATAAACTTAAATTTCATACCTCTTTTTCAAGCACATATTTGGCTAAGGTTTCCTTGTCATCATGGAGTTGAGTCGCCATCTCATGCATCTTTTCAAGGTTTTCAATTACAATATGGTGCTGAGTCTCCATCTCATGCATCTTTTCAATAAGCTCTTGCTTCTCCTCCTTCATGGAAATCAACTGCTCTTGAAGTGTAATTATCTCCCTCTTATCTTCATACATCTCTTGTACCATATCATTCATGATGTAGAGATTTTGCATCTCTTTATCTAATAGTTTTTCTAAGGAATATTGACTAGAAGCAATTCTTGATGAATTTTCCATCACATTTGATGCATAAAAAGCTTCTTTGTTATGATTTGAGAACTGAGCTCTCAAGCTTGTCCTTCTCTTTCACTCAAAAAATTGCACACAGTTAAATTCTCCTTACACAAATTCAAAACCAATAGCTAATTATTCTAGCTAACCTTGACTAAAATGAGCTAAACTTTTCTCTGAAACCAACTTGATCTGATTATGGGAAAACTAGCTTTGTTGTGCTAGCTCCTTCTTCAGTTAAAAATAAATGTGTTTAGGATCGTCTCAAGTTAGCCAATTGTGAAGGGGGTTATGTGTCAAGTTTATAAGTTTCTTGATAATAAATTTATGTGTTAATTAGATTCTAAAAACTCATGTAAATCAACTAAAATGCAGAGAAATAACACACAACAAACACATTACACAATAGCTGATAATGGAGTTAGCCCTTCCTGGGCTACATCTCCATGGACTTGCTTCAACTTCCTAGGACTTATTGGGAGTAATGGTAAAATGTCTAGTTACATGCACCTATAGTGCTCCAATGTATTTTCAACCTACTCCATTGGATTCGGGAGACCTAAAAACCTCAAAATTGACTATTTAGTCTCTGAAAATAGTCTCCAATAGATCTAGGCATGACCTCCTCTCGTGGTGGCCCTCGGCTTATTTCATATTAAAAGTGGAAAAAACACTTTTATAAGTGATCCAATGCCTCTTAAAACTATTCGATTGTGTTTAGAGCATCAAAATCATCTAATAATGACTCTTCTTGAGCTCAATTTGGTCGAAATTATCAAAATTTATGCCTCATTTAATTTTCTTTGCAAATCTCCTCCAAATTTGGAGAAGACTCCAGTTAAGGCCGCCAATTATGGAGAACGTCCCAGTTTTGGAAGTGCCTCTAAAAATCTACCAAACTGATCTTGGAGCTAACATGATTTTAATTAATTCAAAACTGGATTATGTGTGGCTAATGGCGTTTTAAGCGCGTTTTAATGAAATCCACATTACAATATGGTTTAATTAAATGTGATTCCACTCCATTTAACAAGGAGCTCCACTTTGCACATTGGTAAGGTGGCAGAGTTGTTAGGGGTGATACAAATTAAATCACTTAGAAACATATTGCAGAAAACATAGATACAAAACTTAGACAAAACATTGGCAAAAAAGGCAGAAGCCTCATGGCTTCCTCATGTAATCTCACTTATTAAAAGAATTTTAATTTACAATTTAAATAGATGAGAGAAGATAGTCCATGCTATCTTAGTCTCTTTTGGTTGAGATAATTTCTCACCAAAAACCCACCAAGATAGGAGTTCCTAAACAGACTCCATATTTTGAGGAACAACCCAACAACCTAAGAATTAGGCACATATTCCTAACTAGGAATATTTAATTAATTAATTTATTATTTTGGATTTCTTATTGTTATTTTAGAGAGGCTAAAATTCCCCCCTTCAATGACAAATCCAAAATAAGAACGAGGAACCATCTTCCAAGTTCTCATGATGATCCTCAAAAAACCATTGCCTGAAAAACCACCAAAGATGGATGCTGAAAAACTACAATCTGAAGAGACCATGAGTCAGCTGTATGTCTCATTCATGTCTGAATTTCACTTGACAACTGTAGAAATTTGAATAATATTTAAACCATTCACTGAGATTATCCTGATTACACACTATTTGTTCTTCATGCATAATACATAACCTCTTCTACTATTGATCATTAATTTTGGAAAATAAACAATTGCATGCGCACATTAAAACCACATAATCAATCACACATATAAACACAAGATTTATGGGAAATCTTAAAGCTGAAAACCCCCAACTATCTATATATTATAATGATAGAGTTCATGTAACAATAATAGCACAAATCTCCTCACAAGCTCTCAGCACTATCTCACATGCTACACACTACACAAGCTCAGATCTAGCAAGTCACATGCTCCAATCCTGTCCACCTATTAGCCAGCCTCTATTGCGCAATCCAATATGGATAATCATTAGATCCAAGTTCGAATCCCACCAAGATGTACTGAGCAATCCTCATTGGCTTCTCCATCAATGTGTGGTTCAAGCTCATGCACCAGTATAGTCACAACTGATAGTCAACCTGCTCTTTCACCTACCTCCATCACTAATCTCCACTGAAACTGTCCATGCACTGAGTTAAATGATGTATTCTTTAGTTGATTTATGAGTTAATAATTAGTGAATTAATTAATAATTAATTCACACCACTCATCACTAGTGTATTAATCAATTAGACTAAATAAAACTAGTTCAACTATGTTTAACTGAGTTAAACTGAACACAACTCCATCAACTCCTCAATCAACTCCACCAAACTCACTCACATGAGTTCTAATTGAAGTCATCATGCAATAGCTCCACTTAAACCCTAGGAATAGCATAATTCCTTCTGTTAGCTGCATGTGCCACATCCAGGCATCAAACTGAAGTGCTCCAAGAGGATAAGATAATGTTTATAGTCCAAATATTATTAAGAGCTAATAATATTCGACATATCTATTTTTAGACTGGCAATCTAAAAATAGATTCCACCCAGTATGTCTAAAAATAGAAGTCCATCTATTTTTCCAACTTGACCATCCCTCCACAAATAGCATCCTACAACTCATAGAATCATGATTGACATGTCTAAAAATAGACATAGTCTAAAAATAGACTTTACGCCAAAAATACCCTACGGGCCCACTTAGTGAAGGTGAATTCTTTCCACTAAGCTCTGTCATCTTGTTGCATTCTCAACACTCCCTCTCAACAAGATACGGATTATCTGCAACCCCTATCTTGCTCCTGTGGTATTCGAATTTTCTCCTGGTGAGCGCCTTCGTCAAGATATCAACATCCTGATCCTCTGTGGGAATGTATGAAAGTAACATGATCCTCCGCTGCACACAATATCTGATATGATGATACTGGATGTAAATGTGTTTCGATCTATCATGAAATACTGGATTAACCGAGAGTTTGATGCAACTCTGATTATCACAGTAAATCACAGTAGGCTCCAAGTGTGAACTGAACAACCTGACCAGGATCTTTCTCATCCATATAGCCTCGCATGTAGCCAAGCTTGCTGCCATGTACTCGGCCTCTGCTGAACTGAGTGCCACGGATCTCTGCTTCCTGCTGTACCAAGAAACTGCTGTCGACCTGATACTGAAAATCCCTCCATATGTGCTCTTTCTTTCTGTTGGGCTCCTTGCCCAATCTGCATCCGTGAAGCCACATAGCCTCACCTCATCTGACTGTATGTACCACAAACCATATCCCGATGTGCCTCTGAGATAACGCAATACATGCTTGCATGCCTTCAAAAAGATCTTGGTAGGCTTAACCATAGCTTGTGAAAGCTGGTTAACTGCATAGCATATATCGGGTCGTGTATTGACCAAATACATAAGCAACCCCACCAACTGTCGATAAACAGTGGCATCCACTACCTCCGCCGAAGTAGCATCCTCCTTCCTCCAACCTCTAGGAAGAGGAGTATCAACATGCTTGCAACCATGCATGTTGAACTTCTCTAGTATCTCCCGGGCATACTTACCCTGAGAAACAAATAGTCCACCACTGCGCTGCCAAATTTCCAATCCCAGGAAATAATGAAGAAGGCCCAAGTCCTTCATCTCAAATTCTCTTGCAAGATCCTCCTTGCATGAGAGAATCAACAACTTATCACCTGTCAAAATCAAATCATCTACATAAAGTACAATTATCAGCAACTTACCCTCCACCACAATCTGATATAGGTTTGGATCCGCCTCACTCTTGGAAAATCCAAGTCCGGTGAAATAACTATCTATCCGTGTGTACCAAGCACGAGGTGCTTATTTCAACTCATACAGTGCTATTTTGAGCCTGCACGCATGTGACTCGCTGCTGAAGATCTCGAAACCTTCGGGCTGCTCTATGTACACCTCCTCCTCAATGACTCCATTGAGGAACACAGTCTTCACATCCATCTGATGAATGTGCCACCCCATCTACGCTGAGAGAGCAAGAATCGTTCGTATTGAAGAATACCTTGCAACAGGTGCAAAGGTTTCCTCATAATCGATCCCCTCAATCTTTGAGAAGCCTCGAGCAACAAATCTTTCCTTGTACTTCTCCACATTCCCGTCAGCTGCCTGCTTCACTTTGTAGATCCATCTCGAACCCACCACTGATTTCCCTTCTGGCCTCGGGATAATCTCCCATGCACTGTTTCTGACAATCGAATCATACTCTTCCACCATGGCATCTACCCATGCGGGGTCCTCCACAGCTTCCTCGAAAGAGGATGGCTCTGTCATGATACATTTGCTCACAAGAGCCATGTATCCAGTGTACCGATCAAGTGACTATCTCTGTCTGTGCTGTGCTGTAGGTGGTCCTACAACCTTCTCTGCATCTTGACCCAGTCGCTCAGCTTCTGTAGTGCGCTTCCGCCCTCTGATGGTTGGCGCTGCATGAGTGGTCTCTTCCACTCCATGAACTTCCTCTTGTGGCTGATTCACATCCTGAAGCTCATCCTTAGGAACTAATAGCTCCTCATCTGGATGCAAGTGTGGCTCCCTCTCAAGCGAACACTTCATGGCTTTCTCCTCCTGAAATTTGATATCCCGTCGCACAACAGTCTTACGACTGTCTGGAAAATACACACGATAGTTGTGTGGTGTATCAGTGTACCCCACAAATATCCCAACCTCCACAGTCGGCTCCAGCTTCTTCCTAGCATCCTTCGTCACATGAATGTAAACAGGTGAACCAAAAATCCTCAAATGGGAAATATCAGGCTTCTTACTAGAAAACGCCTCCTCGGGTGTACTCATGCCAAGTATCCTGTGAGGACAACGGTTCTGCACATATACTGCAGTATTGCATGCCTCTGCCCACAAGTGAACGGGTAGGCCCTGATCATGCAACATCGCCCGTGCAGCACCCACGATCATTTTGTTCTTCCACTCAGAAACCCCGTTCTGCTATGGGTTATGAGGTGCTATGAGCTCTCTTCAAATTTCTTATACGCTGCAAAAGTCCTTGAACTCGCCAGAAACGAATTCACCACCATTGTCGCTCCTAAGAGCCTTCACCTGCTTCCCCAATTCCTTCTCAACTAGTGCCTTGAACTCAGAAAACTTTGAGTATGTCTCGCTCTTCTTCTGCATCAAGAAGATCCAGCACTTACGAGAAAAATCATCAACAAAAATCACATAGTACTTGTGCTTTGCTGTCGAAGCTACTGAGAAAGGTCCACACACATCTGTGTGAATTCTCTCAAGGATTGCCGTGGCACGACTATCCTTCTCGTGAAAGGTGGCTTTCACAAATTTTCCCAAGGTACATCCCTTGCACTGATCTGACTGTGCAAGAGTACCCTTAGGAAGCCCAGTAGAAATCTACTACAGTATCTTCAA
Organism: Pinus albicaulis; assembly: GCA_034641835.2. Lineage (NCBI taxonomy): Eukaryota > Viridiplantae > Streptophyta > Pinopsida > Pinales > Pinaceae > Pinus > Pinus albicaulis. The sequence goes on from CM076580.1 coordinate 1,572,651,033, forward strand.
AGCTCCATGGTGAAGGTGGCCCAATCTCCGGTGCCACAACTCGCCATCATCCTGGCTCACCACTCCTTCTGCCTTGCCTGCCATTACTGTGTAGCCATCTAATTGCAATTGATAAAGGTTCTTAACTTGAACCCCTATCCTCCGGGTCTCACCATTTTCCTTACTGCGCAGGAAAACCTTTCCTTCGCTAAAGACAACATCATATCTCTTGTCTTCTAACATCGCCACAGAGATAAGATTCTTCTTCAATCCTGGAACATGCATCACATCCTTCAATACGAAGGGTTTACTAGACTCCCTCTCAAAGGAAATGGTACCCATACCGGTCGCACTGTATCTACCATCATCGCCCATCTCGATGTGCACTCCAAGATCTTTCTCATCCAGATCAGTAAACAAATCTCAATCTCCTGTCATGTGAAAAGACGCACCACTGTCTAGAAACCACACTGATCCCATCACACTTGAGACCAAGCATGCGATCAGCGAAAAATCCAGCTCAAAATGCGAGGCTAAGGCCTCTCCAGCTGCAGATCTAGCAGCCTGCTTATTTTTCTTCTTCTGTGGACAATTTGTGGCATAATGTCCGTGTTGGTGACAGTGAAAGCACTTCACCTTGGACATGTCCTGCTTCTTGCCTTTCGCACCGGATTGAGAAGATTTCTTGCTCTTCCCCTTCTTTTCTTTGGCAACCAAAGCACAATTCTCTTCATTAGATGCCTTTGATGAAGATCTATCCCTTGTACTTCACCTTATCTCCTCTTTCACAAGATCCAACCAAAGTTGCTCCCATCCTAGCAATTTCTCCCGACCATTGATAGAATCCTGATAGGAATGCTAACTCTTAGAAAGCCCAAGGAGAGCTAAGATCACCAAGTCCTCTTCACCGACAGTCACCCCCACACTTCCCAGCTCATCCCTGCATTGGATGAACTTCGTGAGGTACTTGGGCATACTGTCGCCTTTCTCCATCTTTATGTTTCTGAGCTTATCCTTGAGTGCCAACTTCCTCTGGTCGCTCTTGCTTTGGAATAAATCTATCAAGGCTTTCCACATAAAAAATGGAGAGGCCTTACCATGCAGGCTACACACTATGTGATCCTTCACGCCCTCCAATAGAATCCTTCGACATTTTTCTGTCTTCTTTTGGCAAGCCTCAAGTGCGGCAGCATCGCTAGAAGTAGGTTTCTGGACTTCTGCATCTATGAACTCCTTCAACCCATTGTCATCTACCACTACCTCCATCCTGTCCTTCCATGTAATATAATTCGAGCTGCCCTCAAGGGCATACTCCAATCGCAATCCGTTGAAAGACATTTCAACTTCGACACCAAGAAAACACTGTTGCAAATTCGAATTCCACCAGCTCAAAACTCGACTGCTTCAATGCTTTGCAATTGCTCCAATGATCAATATCGCTCTGATACCATGTAGAAATTTGAATAATAGTTAAATCATTCATTGAGATTATCCTGATTACACACTATTTTTTCTTCATGCATAATACATAACCTCTCCTACTATTGATCATTAATTGCGGAAAATAAACAATCGCATGCGCACATTAAAACCACATAATCAATCACACATATAAACACAAGGTTTATGGGAAATCTTAAAGATGAAAACCCCCAACTATCTGTATATTATAATGATAGAGTTCATGTAACAATAATAGCACAAAGCTCCTCACAAGCTCTCAACACTATCTCACATGCTACACACTACACAAGCTCAGATCTAGCAAGTCACATGCTCCAATCTTGTCCACCTATTAGCCAGCCTCTATTGCGAAATCTAATATGGATAATCATTAGATCTAAGTTCAAATCCCACCAAGATGTACTGCACAATCCTCATTGGCTTCTCCATCAATGTGTGGTGCAAGCTCATGCACCAGTATAGTCACAACTGATAGTCAACCTACTCTTTCACCTACCTCCATCACTGATCTCCACTGAAACTGTCCATGCACTGAGTTAACTGATGTATTCTTTATTTGATTTATGAGTTAATAATTAGTGAATTAATTAATAATTAATTCACACCACTCATCACTAGTGTATTAATCAGTTAGACTAAATACAACTAGTTCAACTATGTTTAACTGGGTTAAACTGAACACAACTCCATCAACTCCTCAATCAACTCCACCAAACTCACTCACATGAGTTCTAACTGAAGTCATCATGCAATAGCTCCACTTAAACCCTAGGAATAGCGCAATTCCTTCTGTTAGCTGCATGTGCCACATCCAAGCATCAAACTGAAGTGCTCCAAGAGGATAAGATAATGTTTATAGTCCAAATATTATTAAGAGCTAATAATATTCGACATATCTATTTTTAAACTGGCAATCTAAAAATAGATTCCGCCCAGTATGTCTAAAAATAGAAGTTCATCTATTTTTCCAACTTGACCATCCCTCCATAAATATCACCTTGCAACTCATAGAATCATGATCGACATGTCTAAAAATAGACTTTGCACCAAAAATACCCTGCGGGCCCACTTAGTGAAGGGGACTTCTTTCCACTAAGATTTGTCATCTTGTTGCATTCTCAACACTCCATCAAGTGCCAGGTTTCAAAAGGATCCATCTGTCCTTTGCATGAAAGCAACATCCTTTTTCCACTGACAAAATTTGTTCAAAGCCCACTGGTTGATGATGACAAAAACAACTCACTGTTGCTTTTGCTGTGCTGAAAACTATTCACTGCTTCTTTGCTGACGACTGCCCACTGGAAAATTTGTTGATGCCCACTGGAAAATTGGTTGATGCCCACTGGAAATTTTTTTGATGATGCCCACTAGCTGCTTTTGCTAGTTTTGTCGAGACTTTCAGTCTGACAACCACTATCAATCTCATTGACATTTTCCCCCCTTGTCAGCTGAAAGGAGAGACACTTCTCTGTAAAATATTGCTGAACTCCCCCCCTTCAGTTGTAAGAGTTTTACACTGTTGTACTCCCCCATTCAACTGCATGAGAGTACCATCATCTTTTCACTGTTGGTTTCACAATGTGTGATTGGATTAGATGGTAGAACTGAAGCAATCTTTTAACTGTGGATGACCATTCCCAAGGGTCGATCCATTCATAATGTATCTTCAATCTTGCTGATTTGTGTTGATTGCGACATTTTTCTGAGGAATGATTGGAATTGCCACAATGGCGACAGGGATGGAGATCAAAAAACTGATCTTCCATATGACTGGTTCTCTGACAATGAGAACATTTCGGTGTGACCTCAACTTCAGGTTGTGTGGAATTATCTTTTTCTGTAACTTTGGGTTGCGGGCATTGCTGGTTGTCTACAACTGTCTCGGAATGCACTAAGGGGATCTGTTCAAGAAATCCTGCACTGACGAACTGAATGGGCTTGGAATAATCAGGAATATGTAAGTTTGCGTCATCTAGGATATATCCTAAGCCTCATCAATTCTTGTTATTGTGAATTTCTTCCCAGGGCTTGATGATGGGCTTGGAATAAATTGAAAATGGAACAACTTCGACACTTGAAGCTGTCTGAATGAATGACTTATCATTTTGATGGTTCAAAGACTTATCATTTGGATGGTTCAAAGACTTGAAAGTGTCACTTTTTTCTTGCAATTCAATCCTTTGAAGTTGTGACTCGAGTTGAAGAAACTCAACGCTGTCATGTGTTTGTTGTAGATGCTATGAGAGATTAGCAAGAGTGCCTTTGCTGACGTGCACCATGTCTTCATTGCTTGAGATGATCAAACTGTGAAGAATGTTTAACAACTGAATATGTTACGCCATCTAAACTTGCGCTCTTGAAATCATGTTCTCTTGTTGTAGATGTCGTACTTTGAACTGTTTCACTTGAATGACAAGCTCGCTTGAATGTGGCTTGAATGGCACACTCACTTGATTTGTTGCTGATTGCACTTGCTAGAGTTGTAAAATTGTCTTGTTGAAACTTTGGAATTCATGCTCACTTGATGACGATTGCATGTGCTTGAATGCTTCACTTGACTTACTTGATGATTTTATGCTCACTTCAATGAATAACCATGCTCGCTTTATTTCGATGTCAACTTGGTTGATTGATGGTCACTGCATTAAACTGCACTCTGGCTTGCTTGATGGTTTGATCTTTGTACTTTCTTGATGAAAATTGCTTGAAATCACACTCAATTGGAGATGTAAACTTGTTTCTTGTTTGAAAAAACTCATGCACTCAATTGATTTTGTGTAAAGGAAGGGTGTCGAACACTGTCGACAATGCACCCAAAAAATCTTACAATGATTCACTTTAAAATAATGAACTCACTTGTCTTCTTAAAAATTCATTAACAATGAATTTTTAATGATTAATATAACATAATGAATTTGATTACAAGTTCTGAAAAGAATGTATAACAACTTTGATGTAGACTTTTGAGTGTGCAAGTACTTGAACTTGATGAAGTGAATGCGGATGTAGACAATATTCAATTTGTGCAGATGTATGTGTTGATCTTGTAGCTATTTCGTTATGTGTTGTGCTTGCTGATATTGAATTTCATGTATGTGATGAAATTATTGATGTGTCACAACTAGAAACAGATCAAAAACAACAACATGAAGCCATAAAAAAGATGCGCCATCAAACACACATGGTGTACCTAAGATCCCCTTATTCAATTTCGGGCAGATCTAGGACACATCAACACCAAAAAAAAAATGATATCTTTATTAATCACTGAGTACATCATCTGAAGCAATAATAATGCCAAGCTGACAACCCTTTGAAACAACTCGCCTTCAAAATCTGAATGGATAGTGACACGATCCCTCTCAAAGTAAAACAATACTTTGACTTACAATAAAGGTTTTCCCTTATCACTCCAAATTTACAAAGTATGCACCTTATCACTCCAAATACAAATGAAAACTCTCCTGAGCTCTCCAAATTACAAAATACAACTTATCATAAACCCCATTGGTTTCATTTCATCTTCCATCAATCTAAATAAATAGGCTCCTTTAATACTCAACAGGACCACATTTAAACTCCAACATTGGCTCAAAGTCCCAAATATTCACTGTACTATTTATGGACCCACAATCTATGCATATCCACCCTGTTCTAATTTAAAAGCTTGAACCTTGGAAAATTAATACTAATACATATTGATTTTTGTGCATTCCAACATGAATGAAGTCTCACGACATTATTTTCAAATGCCAAGTCACATGAAATAATGTTGGCCAGCAAATTAACTTACCTTTCCGGATCACCAAGCTTGTTCACAAGTGTCGAAAGGAGCTTGCGTTCTTGTTCAGGTTTATTCTTAAGAAGATCAAACATTGTCTTCAAGGCTTTGTCTTTTAAGAAAGGTAGTGCATCTTTGGAAGCATCTTCTAATGCAATGACAAAGCGCTCAAACCTGTGCTTCAGACAATCTTCCCAATACCAAAATAGAAGAATTGAATTTGCATCCTTTGTTTCTGATATGGTAGCAAACGTTAGTAATGTAAATAGAATCCTTGAATCAATTTTGGCAGCAGCTTCAGATAAGGAATCTTGATTTTTGTTTTTTTAGAAATATTCTTCCATTTATCCTTAGAGTCTTTCAAACTCTTTGAATCTTTTCCGCTTCATCATCTGTGGAACAGCTAAATTTCGAAATAGGCCAACGATGTGGGCTTGTGTTTGGATTGGTATTACTGGAGCAGAAGCATGGATCCAGGGGAGGGCAATGAAATTACGGGTGACTAGTTCCTTAAAGTTGCATATAATTCTGTTTCATCTGAGCTTGTACGCAGGAGCAGTATAACTGAGTGGCCATTGGAGAAGCAAGTTTAAAGTCTAGTGAACACGTGGATTCTTCTTTGTGAAAACAAGTGCGCTATGGAGACCAACAACTGGAGGAATGAGGAATCCAGGAAGAAGATCGTCAATATCATATTGGACACTCTTCAGAGACACATGCCACAGACAGGTGCAGATGGCATGAATGAACTGAAAAAAATTTATTTGCAGTTTAAGGAGAAGATTTATATAGTTGCTATGAGTCAGCAAGACTATCTACGAAGAATATCTCTCAAGATGCTATCATTAGAATCAAAAGTTAATGAATGTTCAAGTCACTTTCCTGGTAGTTTTCCTAGTAACAACCAGCAGCCTCTAGATCCTGGAGATATGATGTTACGGCCACAGACTAGAGATCAGCCACAAGCTCCAGGAAATATTCTCCCATCGACCGGGCAACCTCAACCACAACATCCAGTGCCCCAAAAAAAATGGCAATATAGCATACCTGCAGGTGGAATGCCGAACTCGGCTGTTTTAGCACCTTCCTTGTCTTCAGTTCCTTAATGGTATGCCAACTATGCAAGGAATACCACATAACTTAATAAATAGCTCAACAGGTCAATCAAGCGAATAACAGCACTGGCAGCATCAAATTTTCCAACATCAGCTACAACAACAGCAACAAGCTATTCTGAACAGGCAGCTTCAACAACAGTCTCAAATACAGCCATCTATTCTTCAACAGCAACAATTGGCCTTGTCACAGAGTCAGCTCTCTGCAGAAATGTAGAACGTTGGCTGGCTTTTCAACACAACTACCATTTCAACGCAATTCATCACCTCGCCATATTGTATTTCCACCATGCATTCGATTCAAGAATTCTGGAGTTCAAATCCGCCTTCTACTTCTAACGCTGCATCAATTTTAACTCTGCAAAAGTAATTCATAATTGAACAGATCTTCGATTCTCAGCACCTTCAGTACACACCTCTTTGCACTAAATCACCAGCTCCAGATCACGCACTCCAAGCATGCAAGCTCTGTTTCACATGCAGCTTGCACTATTTCTTCACATTCACAACACAACACTGAACTCTGAGCTCTCACTACCGTGGCTCTGATACCACATGATACAAATTAAATCACTCAGAAACATATTGCAGAAAAAATAGATACAAAACTTAGACAAAACATTGGCAGAAAAGTCAGAAGCCTCATGGCTTCCTCATGTAATCTCACTTATTAAAAGAATTTTAATTTACAATTTAAATAGATGAGAGAAGATAGTCCGTGCTATCTTAGTCTCTTTTGGTTGAGATAATTTCTCACCAAAAACCCACCAAGATAGGAGTTCCTAAACAAACTCCATCTTTTGAGGAACAACCCAACAACCTAAGAATTAGGCACATATTCCTAACTAGGAATATTTAATTAATTAATTAATTATTTTGGATTTATTATTGTTATTTTAGAGAGGCTAACAGGGGGGAGGTCATGGGGTCAAACCCTGACCTCCACCCCTCTAGAGATTTTTTTTTCAATGGAGTTTTAACCAAAGTCTCAAGACTTTGGTTTTAAATTAATATGTGCCTATATATATATATATATATATATATATATATATATATATATATATATATATATATATGTATTTCTCCATCATTATTAACATAAACCTTCAAACTTTGGCATTTAAATAAAATGTGTCCATATGTATTCGAAATTTGGGTTATCATACCAATTCTACCATTTCTTAAAATTCAATTTGAATTTGGGACTTTGGATAGGGTCCACCAGAGGGGGCACATGGTGGCCCCTGGCTACACCATGTGTCAGCCTCTGGGCATTTAAATAAAATGCGCCCATACTTATTCGAACTTTGGCTTATCATATCAATTCAACCATATGTTAAAATGCAATTTGAATTTGGGACTTTGGATAGGATCCACCAAAGGGGGCACATGGCAGCCCCTGGCTGCACCATGTGTTAGCCTCTGGTTGGCATATCCATCCATATAAAAAAAATCAACTTCAACCTTAGGAGCAACCATTTAAAAAAAAAATTTCCTTCAAACCTTGACTGGAAAATATTGCAGTAACACTTATCACAGTGTCATTGGGTGAAATTGGAGAAAACCTAAATTTTTACCTTTAACCCTATTTGACCATTTTTTTGAAAATTCGTCTGTTTAACATGGCAGTCAGCAGGCTATAACTTTCACATACGAACTCTGTTTTGAGTGAAACAAATTGTGCCGAATTCGTGGCAACATGCTGGATATGGACGTTCTAGTTTGGTGCAATTCTGGGCACTTTGAGGTTTTGGCAAATTTTTTCCCCTAATCTAGATTTTGATCACTTCCACTGGTGAAGTTTGTGTACAAATATGGGTATCAGGAGTCGTTGAGGATGAGTCTATTTGAGGCACTTTATGGGCATAATTTTAATACTCCTATCAGTTGGAGTGATCCAGTGAACAAGGTGTTTATTGTATCAAATAAGTTAGTGGAGATGGTACAAGAAATGTAGGTAATCAAGAAGAATCTAAATGTGGCACAAGATAGACAAAAGAGTTATGTATATTAGCACAAGGTGCTTAATGTGTTTTAGGTTGGAAAACTGGTGTACTTGTGCATCAAGCCCAATAAGAGCTCCTTGAGGATCGGATCATGTGCCAAGTTGGCACCTCAGTATTGTGGGCCTTTCAAGATTTTTGAGAGGACTAGACTAGTAGCCTTCCCACTTGCACTACCTTTGACGGTGAAAGTGCATGATGTCTTTTATGTGTCATTACTTACGAATTATGTGAAAGATGTTGATCATATGATTGAAGGTTTTGTATTGTAGGTGGAACGAGAAGGATAATTTCATCCAAAACCTCAGTGAATTTTGTAGCAAAAGATGCTCATGCTATGAAATTGAGCAATCAAGAAAGCTAAAGTGTAGTGGAAGCACTTATGGGCCCAATGAAGCTACATTGGAGGTGGTTGATGAGATGTGAGATATGTATCTTTCTTTATTCACTTGTTGAGCAGATGTATTTTGGTATATGTTTTGATGTTATGTTTTAGTTATATCTATATATGCATATTTATGTTGTAAATACCACATCGATATTTGTTATAAATCTCCAATAAGAGGTATGATGTTCATGATATGTTGGTTATGTTTTAGCATATGGATATGATGTAAATTTTGCATTGATATATGCTATAAATCTCCATGGGTAGCATGCCTTTTATTGGTTTATAAGTGTCATTGAACACCAAGGACAGTGTTCCCCCAAGGGATAGGGTTCTGTAACAACCTTGGTTAAACACCCATCTAATAAATTTAATAAAGGAGAAATAATACCAAGCTCATAGGACACATATTCCAAGCTTAATGTTTGGCAAAAACATAATGATGGGGATCACTTATCATTAATAAATGGATATGGAAATTTGAAAATGCAATGGAAAAGGAAAAGTGGCATTAGTTGGCATTTATTTATGAAAATAATGAAAAATAGGAGAAAAGGAAGATGAAAGGTCACAAAATTACATGTGAGGAAAACTGAAGGAAAATAGAGGAAAATGAAGAAAATACAAGCCTTAATGATAAAAAGTATTATGAGGATTAGTTTACAACTTTTGTCAGTTGAAGAATTTTTCAGTTCAGTCTTTCGAAGTCTCATTAGATTCTCTCTCTCTCATACTCTTGCACACCTAGATTTTTCTTGGAGCACTCTTGGAGGATTTTCGCATACTTTGGATTTCGAGAAAGAATGCAAAGGAAAAACATGAAATCACAAGGGGATGGAGGGATCAACAACTACAACAAGTTTTCCTTGTAGATACCGAGTTTCATTTATGCTTTACTTGCTAGTTTTGGAATGCATGGTATATGCATGCAATTATTTGGTTATGATATATCATTGGCATGGAGGATTTACTGGATTGAAAACGGTTTTTCCTAGCCTTGTCGTTTCCTGGTTATTCATGGCATTGTGGATTTTCTCTTTTGTTTTATTTTTGGTGCTCATGTTCCTTATGGATGTGGGTTGAGTTATTAGTTCCTGGAGCCATGGTTGGACAAATGATTTGGAAGCCCTGGAACAAATTGGGTTGAGTTACTATTCCTAGAATCCTTGGTTGGAAAATTTCTCTCGAGCCCTTGGTGGGTTGAGTTACTAGTCTTGGAGCCTTGGCTGGAAAAATGCTCTAGAGCCCTGCGATGGTTGTGGGTTGAGCTACTAGTCCTGGAGTTGGGTTAGAACAAATTCTTTGGATCCCTCAACAACTTGGGTGGAGAGTGATTTGGTGATGGTTAGTGATGTTTGACTGTGAGGTGGAATCACTGGTTTTAGGTGGTTTGGCCTCTGGAAGGCATGCTTTTACTTCGCTTGGTTTGTTCCATGATATCCCACATTCATGATTGGAATATGGTGCTAGGGTGATTGACTGAAAGTGAGATTTGTTTCACCCAATCTATGGTTGAGTGCATGGAAAATTTTAGGGGCTAATATTCGCAGGTGGGCTAATTTTGCATGGTTTTTCCAAAAAAAAGATTCACCAATTTCCACTTTTTTATAAAAGTGATACGCCCAAATTTTACAATGTAAAATTATTTTACCTTAAAACTCACCAACGTTATATAGACACTATATATAATATCATTATAAATTTGAATAATTTTACAAATACATCAATAAACATTTTATATTTTTCATATTATGGACTAGTAAAATTCACCAATTTTTTAAACTTCAAAATAATTTTCCATCCGTAAAATTTTCCCTGGTCGAGTGGTACGTGGAATTCTCTGACTTGGTTGGATTTGCATATGTTAATAATATCTCTTTCCTATTATAATTCATGAGTATTTATGCTTGTTATTATGTGGCTCCAATGGATATTCTATCATTGTTATTATTATGCTTATATGTTGGTTATAAGCATGGTTTCATGACAGATTCTAGCTATGGCTCTTAACATGTTTTGATTTCTAATTGAATGGTTATTGAATGCATGACCTAATAGATGTTTTTGCAACTATTATGAGAGGGAAAAAAGCATTCTTGATAATTCCTAGATAAGTATGAGACCATTATGTTCAGATATGAAGTTATGTCCTATAGATTGCATGTTCACAATTTTTTTGACGAAATGTATGTCATGTTTAGGCTTGGTTCAGTCAATTTCTTGTATAAGTTTAGTGTTAATTTTTTTTTCCTAGTGTCATTTATCATTTTTGAAAGTCTCATTAAGTTCTGGGTAGTGGTTGAGAGTCAGGCCCTCTAAAGGAGGCTTAGATTTTTGCGTAGCAGGCTGAGAACTGGGTAATCTAGACTGCACTCGCTGGGAGGCAAGGTCATTAGAGTGATTGTAGGGTTACATTCATTGGCTTTCCTTATCATAAGAGAAAATGGGGCTATAGATCATTGAAAAAGAAATTTATCTCAAGGTTTGGGCACTTGGAGTGGCTTTTTAGCTTCTAGGGTTGTTGTAACTCCTAAGGAAGGTCAATAAAGTTTTTTTTTGTCAGTTCCACTTCCTTAACTATACCTAGGAGGTTGCGTTATATCATAGGAAATATTTGTCACATATTTACCTTGGTGTATCGATGAACTTGGGTAAGTGTGGCAGGTGGGTGTTACAAACATTTACTTGTTTATGAAATAAGTGGAACATTGATTTGGGTCTGAAAATGGATGAAAGATGGATCAAGTACAGGGCCAACAAGTGGTATCTTGCAGATCAGGGGTAATAGCTCCTTCTAGTGTGTAAAAACCCTCGTGAAAATTCCATGTAATAAAAGTAATAATAGAAAAATATTAGCTACCCTTATGGGTCACTTATTCCAAGATGAATGTTGGGAAAAACATCCTAGTGTGGGTGTTCATTTGGTTTTTTATGGATAAGGAAATTAGAAAAGGAAATGGAAAAGGTTTTGGAAAGGAAAAGTGGCATTAATTGGCATTTTATTTATGAAAATAATGGAAAATAGGAGAAAAGGAAGCTGAAAGGTCACATATTGCATGTGAGGAGGAAAATGAAGGAAAATAATGGAAAATGAAGAAAATAAATGCCTAATTGATAAAAAGGCTTATCAATTGGTACCTTTTATCAGTTCAGTTTTGGAGCTCTCTCTCTCTCTCTCTATCTTAGACACTTGAAGTTTTCTTGAAGCATTTCAAAATTGGATCAATAAAGGTAAAGAAGGAAAGGAGGAATCAAAGATCAAGCAAGGAAGAGGAGGATCAAGTAACTATAATGGGATTCTTTGCAGGTATCAATTTGCATGCATGGTTTCCTTGTTATATTTTTCATACATGGTTATGCATGTGTGTTCTTGGTTCACTTTCTGTCATTGGCATGGGTTTTTCCAGGTGTGACAATGTTTTTTAGCCTAGATTTTCCATTTCCGGATATCTAAGGTGTGATGGGGTTCTCATGTTTTGGTTGAGAAGGATTTCTATATGGATTTGAAGTTGAGTGAGGTGGATCTATGAATGAAACAACACATTGCCTAGTAACCCCTAAACCAGACAGTGGGTTTCGGTAAAGCCATATTTTGTGTTTCATCAGTGGGCGTGGGAATCCTTGATCGGTGAATGGTGGGATATACGGTAAATCCTAGAGTTGGGTTCTCTCCATAATACCTAGGAATCTTGGAATGTGATATAAGGTAAATCTTAGAGATTGGAGTCTCAGTTATGGCCTAGTAGTCCTTGGAACCAACTATGTATTGTGGTAAACCCTAGAGATTAGAAGAAAATTCCTCACGGCGTAGGTGGAGAAATCCGGTAGCATCCATGATTGTTTTTTCCTAGTGATATGGTCGAGATCATGGTAAAGCATGTTATTACATGTTTATTGTTTTTTCCTAGTGATTCAATGTGGGTTATGATAAATATTGGTTTCAATTTATGAGGGTGAGGTGGTTTACCCTCGGGAGCTCTGTTTGGTTCCTTTGGTTTGAGTCCCACATTCATGCTTGAAATTTGGCACAGGGGTGATTGGATGAAGAGAGATTTGGGTCATCCAATCTATGGTTGAGTGGAACGTGGTAGTCCCATACTGGGTTTTTTTTTTGTATTCATTAATGATAATTTATTTCCTTGGTATCTTATGTATAAATGTCTTCGTTTATATATGGATTATATGGCTAAATTATCATTGATATTTATATTGTTATTATGTTAGTTGTAAGAATTTATTATTGGAGTGATGATGTATGGCTCTCATCATGTTTTGATTTGTAAATGAATGAAAAATGTATCTATGACCTAATATATGATAATGCAACTAATGATGTAAGGGAACAATGCTTCTTAGTGATTCTTAGATAAGTATGAGACCCCTATGCTCAGATCTGGCTTTTAGACTTGTAGATACATATTTACGACATGTTTGACAAAATTATTATCATGGCTATTAGTGATTTAGTTAAGTCCTTGTTGAAGTGTTTTCATTTACATCAATATTTGCTACTATATTTTAGTTCTAAAAGGGTCCTGGAATTTTGGGCAGTGACCTGGGCTCTAGGCCTAAGAAAGTCGCACATAAATCAGGGCTGCAGGCTTAGAACTATTGGGAAAAGTCCCTAGTCACATGCATTACATGTTGTGTATAAGACAAAGGGTTTGATTCTTGAAAATTTTAGTTTGATGTAGGGGCTAGCCTTCTAGAAGGTTGTCATGGATCCTAGTTGTCCAGTAGTAGGTGTATAAGGTTTGTCTAGTTGTGTGGCGAGGACTCCACTTCCTTAAGGTGACCTGGGAGGTTGAATCAGATCCCAATAGCTTCTCATCACATGTTTACTGCATTTGGCTGGTTACTTGGGTAGATATGGGATGAGGGTGTTATAGAGTGGTATCAAAGCATTGTTCACCCCTTGAAATGGATGGGTGGTGTTTTTTGGTCATTCATTCATGTAAGTTCCACATTTGTTACTCATCCTTGTGATATATATGCTTGTTGCATATATATGGTGTTAGTCATGGTTGTAGTAATGTTTCCATGTGAAAGCGAGGGTGTCTTCATGAGTGTATGAATGGTTACGTGTTGTTTATGCTTGCATGTTGTCAGTATACATTGGTATGGTTGTAGTTGTCATGCATGAGGTCATGGTATGCGTAGTTGATATGGTCATGCATTGATGACTAGACTCTAGCTAGAATGATGTTTATGTGATGATATACTCATTTGTTATATGTCTTGTTAGTCATCAGTAATTTTTACTATATTTGGATGACTAAGTATTGGTTCTAGATTTCTAAAAACAAAATTCCCTAAATATTGTGAGTTTTAGAAATCTCACTACCTTCATTATCCTTATAGGAATTTTTTTCACTATTCTATAAACCTTGCCATTTCATGGTCACCCTGCCAATCCTAGAGGACTCCTTATGGGCTTGTGTCACTCATCTCCATCAAATTTTCCTACCTATAACCTCATCACTATGTTTTCCCCTTGCCCATAACTCCAATTTTCATCTAGGGTTACCTATAGCCTATTCTTCACCAAGTTCACCAAGTTCCTCAAGCATTTATGGCCTCAAAACTATCTCTGTAGGCTCTTTAGATAAATCAAGTACATTAGATTTTGGATCTTCAATACACCACTTTGTTAATACTGTATTTTTACTTGAAGCCTCCAAAGCTAGTTTTCAGTCAAAGAGAGGTCAAAGAACCCCCCACTAGGTAAATTATGGTTTCATGTGTTCCAAGGTCATCATTTGCAAAGAAGACTATCATTCAGTTTCAAAGTCTGCACATGAGGTAATGGACAAGCTTAACATTTTTACAGAAGTGTTGAAGTTTTCATCAGCAGAAGGTATTGACAAGGTAGATGGTCTGCTCCTAAGTCAAGACATCTTGCAGCAAGAAAGACAGGAAACATTTGTTCTTATAAAGAATTATGGTTTTAGATTTATTAGGCTAGTAGTGTACAAGCAGGGATCAAATGCAGAAATGAACATGGAGGATGCACACCAAAAACCAGACATGAAGAAAATTCCTTCAGAGATGATTGATGAAATATGGTAGAAAGGTGAGGTAAACTGGATAGAAATGAATTAACTTAAAGGGGCTATAGAGAACTTAGAATACAACATTGATAACTGTTTTCAAGCACTCCAAACATCTCAGGTTTTGGGGAAGTGTCCAAAGAAGGTGGAATGAAGAGGTAAACTCCATGATGACAACAAAGAAGGGGTTTTGAAAATGCAGCCTTGTGTTTGAGTTCCTAAGGTTTTAAAAAGTGAATTTAGCATGCTTCAAAGGTTAAAGGGAAGAACCACTTCAAGGTTCTCATAACAAATACTAAATGAAAGTACTATAGGACATTAACAAGCCAAAGAAAGTCAACTTTGTGACTCAGACAAAATCTACAGAGCAAGGTATAAAGAATGTCAGTAAGGCAGATAAATTCAAGGTTTTCAGTGACCTGCCAAACAAAAGATAAGTTGAGTTCCATGATAGGAACAAAGGAAGTTTTCTAAGCTATTGTTGTGTTAAAATAAACTTGTCAAATTTTTAGGAAAGACAAATTTCATAACTCTATCAAAATGCCAGCCAAGGAACAAAAGGGCAGGGTCAAACTCATCCTTTTCAATCACCTACACGCAATCAGTAAAACAGGGTTAGTGAGAAAGGGGTGAAAGGCTGTTTTGAACTTCATGATGGAGACTACACAAGAAATCAAAGATGTTGATGTATGTATGCAAATATCCTAAAAGTGGCAAAAGGAACATATCATGCCCCCTTGACCAAAATAAAGATCCAAATTAATCACTTCATCAACCTGTAGGCAATGGCATAAAGAGATATCAGTGAAGGAGAAAAAGGCTTAAAACCTTATAAAATGGTTATCAAATACTAAGATCAAATCATAAGCCTATACAAACTCATTTTACACTTGAATGAATCAGTGTTGCCTTGGAAAAAATTTGAAATTTCGAAAGGAGGAGAAATTGTGAGTTTTTTAGTCAAATTCAAGAAATTTTACCCGGAGTAGCATGTTCAGGTCAGTGTTGCGTGCCCGGAGTCAGGCGCTACGCCCCTAGAAAAAACCTCTGTGCAATTTTCTTCTGCATTGAGCGCCTAGAGGTAGGCGCTACATGCCTGGCAATGCGCTACGTGTTTGCCCGATTCACCCGACAGGCCTGGCAAAAAGACTTTGGCACTGCACGCCTGGCACAAGGCATTGCACCTTTGCCCGACCCAACACCTCATTCACCTGGGCACTTCTCACTTGGTCAGGAGGGCCTTCCAAGCCATTTCAACCCTCAAGTCACCTCAAAATCTCTTTAAGCTGCCACCAAAGTTTTTTCAAGCAATGCTAAATGGTAATTGGATGCCTTACAGAGAATTTTGATGGTTTGAAATTAAGATAAATTGAAAATCCTGAGGTGAAAACATAAGTTTCATGCTTAAAAACACTAATTAAGCCTCCCTCATCTGCCTATAAAGAAATATCAGTCTACACAGGAGGTGAAATTAAGGTGGTTGCACTGGTTTAAAGTTTTTCACCCATCAAGGCTTGACAGAACACTCAATCCCTTATATTACAAACAAAATTACATTACATGCCCTCTTTCCTATCAATTTTATATCAATGACGAAGATTCCAATGAGTCTGCAATAATGATGAAACACATAGTAGTGTAGATGAGGAAAATGAACATGATGAAGATCAGGAAAAAACAAAGATCAATGAGGGAAATAAGGCTTATGAAGGATATGATGGAACCAAGGAGGCTAAATATAAAGAGAACCTTGAAAGCTTGGTTTATCCATCCCCTAAAAGGCATCACAAACATAATCAGCTAAACAAAATCCAATTTTGGGCACATTTCTGCACTTATGAATTTTTGACTGTTTTTTAGCGCCAAGGGCGTAATGCCCCTGGCGCTACGCTTTTTCTTGAGGAATATATTGAAGGAAAACCTGATATTTTTGGAATCCTTAGGCCAAGGACATCACCCTCACAAATTTTCAGCTCATTTGGAGCAAAACTGGTCCTCCAAAAGGGTCAAAAACATGAAAAACTTCACC
This sequence comes from Pinus albicaulis, assembly GCA_034641835.2. Classification (NCBI taxonomy): domain Eukaryota; kingdom Viridiplantae; phylum Streptophyta; class Pinopsida; order Pinales; family Pinaceae; genus Pinus; species Pinus albicaulis. The sequence continues at coordinate 1,572,667,842 of CM076580.1, forward strand.
ATTTTGCCCTATTTTCAGAGATGGCATTGTGCCTTAAGCAGTATTGGGAGATTTAGTTTTTGGATAGGAAAATGAACACCAAATGAAAAAATAAATGCGTTTTTGGAAAGTCGACTTGACAAGCTTTCCAATGAGGTATCATGGAGCTCATTTTGACATCGGGAAGGCCTCCAAAACTCAGCTGCAAGATGACCTATTTTCCTAGTGCAGGCACTACGCCCTTGAACCTCAGTGTTGTGTCCTTGTAAAAAAGTAAAAAAAACACACTTGGAGATATTTTGGATGTTATTGGGAGCCTAAATGTTAGATTTTTTTCCAAAAGAGGTTGATAAGATATTTTTCATTTATTTCATTAGATATTTTTTGCCTTATGCCTTGCATGGTCTCAAAGGACAAAAATGATATTTATGAGCAATTAATGGCCTCCAAACCACTAGATAGCGTTTTGACTCTCCTTTGCATGATAAATACTACATGAAGGCCTCATTTTTCATGTTGGTTAGCTGTTGAGTTGAGCATAGGCTCTGAGTTTTTGATGAATTTTGGCTTTGGAGCCTTGTAGATCCTTTTGGACTGAATATCAATAAGACAAGCACATTTGCAGGATTAATGAACATGGCTAATGGTGATGTCTTTCTCATTTTGTAATTGTATTCTTATGTTTACATATCGTTTCATCTTTCTCTTGCAATAAGATAGAAATTTTAGCTTAAGGTATGCTGTCAAAAACACATTAAGTCTGTCTGCTTCTATTGCTTTCATGTTTTCCTCTGCTGGGTTAGTTTAGAGAATTATTTGTTGCTCTCTAAACCAACTTAGCTTATTTATCTGAAGAATGATTTAATAGAGTCAGTGCCAAAGTATTTTATGGTTATCCATGTCCTTTGGTATCACTTAAACATTGTTTTTGAGGTCTTTCTTCGAAGTATTGCTAAGTTAGGGTCTGGATGAAGAGGTTCATTGTTTGCCCTGCCCTTTTGTCCATCTTAAATGGTTGCTTTGAAGTTCTTTGTAGTATGATTAAGGAAATTAGGATTTCTCTGCCTCTTGATCATTACTATTTGTTACCTTTCATGTTTTCTTTCTCTAAAGGTAAATAGCTAGATAGGTTAGGAGTTCCCTGCTCTCTAGGGTTTGCTAGATAGTTGTTTTTAAGTTTACTTGCTAGGGTTTGGTCAAAGAAGTATGGTATGCCCTGTCTTTGGTTATTTATTTATGCATAGTGTTCTTAAATATTTTTCTTGTTGTAGTATTTTTCAAAGGATTCTTAACTACCCTTTGCACCTACTTTTTTCACAATTTGATGTTCACTTCACTCACATAAGCCTTGAAGATCCATTTGGTTTTGTTATACTTGCCCTTCGAAACAACCTTGACCTATTGCTATACTTTTCAAAGCATTTTGTAGACTCCATAGCCCAATGGTCTCAATCTCTCTTACTCCATTTGTTCTGCTTGACAAGTAACCCAACCAAACAAAACAAACAAACAAACCCTAATAACTATAACTAGCCTAAAATCAAAACCCTAAAAGCTATCAAGTTCCATCCTTCACACAAATATAGAGAGAGCCCTCTCTAAGTCTAGGAAGGCTAGGTCCTAGGAATCCAAAGACTGGTTTGACATTACCCTTGTATATTTGGTCTTGACAATCTGACAAATTATGGGGACATAACATGTATATATGTTGTTATGATTTTTTCTATACATGTATTATACTGATTTGGTTGATATTGGAGATGAGCTATCCTCCCTGAATTATGCTAAGGCATGTTGGTTTATTGTGATTTGGTTTAGCTAACATAGTATGCCTTGCAAGAAGAAATCAAGGATGACTAGCAAGATGGTAGATTACAAATATTATCCCTATGAATTAGATGAGCAACATCATTTTGGGAACTCTTATAACTTAGCAAACACACTATGAGGTTTGAAGGAATAAATAAGGAGTTGTAAGGCGGACAATGAAAAAATCATACATGAACAAGAGAAAGAAGAAGAGGTAAATGTAGTAATCCTTCACAGCTTGTCAGAATTGCAACGACAGGGGCCACTTCGGATTAGCCATGGGCATGAGGACAAAACTAATGGGACATATGGAAGCAGGTCTCATGGTGGTCATGGGTCAGATCGAGATGAAACAGTGAGATATGAAAGGTTGTTGGATATTCTAGATAGGAGAGGTGATGGACACAGGTACTATTATAATTCTAGTTCTGATATTCATTATGATCATCAACGTTATCATCCTTACAGGAGGAGTGATAGAGGATGCTTTCTGTATGAGTTTAAGAAAACAAAGCCACCTAATTTTGATGGATATTTGAAGAAGATGGAAGATGGAGAGGCTTGGATGCTTAGGATGAATAATTTATTTGAGTTTCATAATTATACAGATAATATGAAGGCCAGAGTAGCTATATTTAACTTGAAAGGTAAGGAAGATATATAGTGGAGAGATGTGAAGCAGGTCAGAGACATCATGAGAGAAGGCTTGAGTTGCCATGAATTCAATAGGCTTTTTTAGGAAGAAGTACTTGCGAAAAAGGTACTACGATAATAAGGCCAAATAATTCTATGAGATAATGATGGGATCAATGACATATGAAGAGTACATGACTAATTTCCTGTAGCTATTGAGATATGTACCGTATCTTAGAGATGAAAAGGCTAAAGTTCAGAGGTTTTTTAGTGGTTTTCCATTAGAATTTATAGATCAGATTGAGTATGATGAGACTCGGTCACTTGAGGAAGTTATTGGGAAATTGAAGCATCGATATGATAAATCAAAGCATAAGAATGAATCTTAGCAAGAATGAAAAGGGAAAGATAAAGGTAAAGGTAAATGGTAGTCAGAAAGAGAAAGGCCTCAAAATGCAAAAGAGAAAGAAAATGTGGCACCACAAAAGAAGTTCAATGCATGTAGACTGGGACATAGGTCACAACAGTAGCATAGAGGTGAGAGTACAAGATGGTTGGAGTGTTGAACATGTGGTAAGGAGCATCTTAAAATGAATTTTCTGTAGAATTAGGGTGGTAGGCCTCATATATATAGTGCAAAGGAGGCACAAACTGTTGGGGATGTTGGTCAGAGTGTTCCTTGTATCTATGAGGCATTGGAAAATAGGAAGGAAGACCATCATGCATCTATCATTGAAATGGACAGTAAACCTTGTGATCAAATTGTTTCTATTTTGATTGACCCTAGATCTAATTATAGTTATGTTAGTCTTGACATGGTGGATAAGTTTTGTTTGAATAAATAAGTGCATGCAAAGTCTTGGTTAGTGCAGTTGGCTACAAGTACCAAGAAGCGAGTTCATCATTGGGTAAGGTCTTGTGCATTTGAACTAAATGGTATGCCTACATCCGCAAATTTGAATGTATTGTCATTGGGATCACACATTATGCTCTTGGGTATGGACTGGTTATATCTTCAAAAGAATGAAGTGTATTTTTATGACAAAGCCATTGAGTTCTTGGATGAAAATGGAGAGAAGAGAGTCTTACAAGGCAAGAAGAAAGAAACATCAATGATAATTTTTAAAACTATGCAGGCCAAGCATAGTCAGAAGAAAGGGTGTGGGTTATTTGTAGTGCATAATGCTAGCGACAAAGATAAGGAGGTCGAGGATGCAGATGCTTTGGGTAGGTAACCAATTCTACAATAGGTTCGGGATGTATTCCTCGCATATATTTCAATTTTTCCACCTCACAGGGAATTATACTTTTCTCTTGATTTGGTACTAGGGGAAACACCAACATCTAAGGTACCTTACAGGATGAGCCTGCCAAAGTTGGTAGAACTGAAGTTGTAGTTAAAGTAAATTCTTGACAAGGGATACATTAGGACAAGTGTATCACCATGGGGCACATCGATATTGTTTGTGAAGAGGAAATATGGTACTCTTAGGTTATGCATTGATTACAAGAATTTGAACAAGGTGACCATCAAGAACAAGTATCCATTACCGAGGAATCATGACTTATTTTATTAGCTAAAGGGAGAAATAGTGTTCTCAAAGATTGATTTGCGTTCCAGATATCATCAGGTATGAAACAAGAAAGAGGACATTTACAAGATAACTTTCTGGACCAGGTATGGGCATTATGATTTTGTTGTAGTTACATTTGGTTTGACTAATTCTCCAACTGCCTTTATTTTCTTGATGAATAGTGTGTTGCATCCTTATTTGGACAAGTTTTTTATTGTGCTCATTGATGATATATTGGTATATTCTAAAAATGAAAAAGAACATGTCAAATACTTAGCAGTAGTATTGAGATTGTTGAGAGTTGTATTCTAATCTCAACAAGTGCAGTTTCTTTCAGAATGACATACATTACCTTGGACATGTTGTTTCCAAAGAAAAAAAGTGGATCCAGAGAATAGAAGACCTATAATGGAGTGGGAAACTCCTAGAAATGTTGATGAGGTAAGGTCCTTCATGGGGTTGGCAGGTTATCATAGGAGGTTCATCAGGAACTTATCACAAATTTCTTATCCGATTACATGCAAAGGAAAGGTAAGAATTTTGAATGGACAAAGGAATGTGTAGCCAGGTTTTAGCAATTGAAGCAATTGTTGACACAACTCTAGTGTTAAAGATCATAGATCCGAATAAAGAGTTTGTGGTATGTACAGATGATTGAAAGAGAGGGCTTGGTGGATTCCTTATGTAGGAAGGGAAGGTGGTGTGCTATGAATCATGAAAACTAAATGAGCACGAAAAGAACTACCCGACACACGATCTTGAGTTCACAGTGATCATAAATGATTTGAAGATGTGGAGGCACTATATTTTTGGTAGAAGCTTTGTACTTATGAGTGATCATAGTGGGTTGAGATAATTGTTTGACCAGCCGAACCTAAATTCCAGGAAAGCTAGATGGTTGGCCATGATCAGTGAAGTTTTACTTTGAAATCAAGTACATCAGGGGAAAAGAGAATATTGTGGAAGATGCTCTTAGCTAGTGGATACAGGTGAATCATATAGTAGTTATGAGCTTCTATGGGATAGACTTACAGGATCAGATCACATAGGAAGATCAGTAGGATGGTAGGTATAGAAATCTTATGCACAATTTATAGAAAAGTACATGTACATGTACAGTTAATGGTACAGGTGCAGGTATAGGTGCACATGATGTGGATTATTGTCTTACAACAGATGGAATGGTCAGGTTTAGAGACATCATATATGTGTCACACAGCAATGAGCTCAAGAAGGCGATCTTGAGGGGGTTTTATGTGAAACCATACTCTAGTCACCTAGGATATCGAAATACATTTACAACGGTGAATAATTTTTATTATTGGTTGAATATGAAGAAGGATGTGACAGAGTTTGTGGCTAGATGTTTGAATTGTCAACAGGTAAAGGTAGAGTGTAGGAATCCATGTGGACTACTACAATTGATTGTGATTCCACAATGAAAATGGGAGGTTGTTTCCATGGATTTCATCATAGGTTTTCCTAAGACATCTAGACAACATGATTCCATCATGGTTGTTGTTGACAGGTTGACAAAGGTTGTGCACTTCATTCTAGTGAAGACTATGTATTCAACTAGTGATGTGACACAGGTTTTCAATAGAGACGTGGTCAGGTTGCATGGTGTTACAAAGAAAATTGTGTCAGATGAGGATGCAAAGTTCACTTCCAAGTTTTGGAAGGAGTTGTTTATAGGTTTGGGCATAGAATTGGCCTTCAACACAACTTATCATCTAGAGACATATGGAAGGACTAGGAGTGTTACAACAATTTTTGGTCATCTAACCGTGTATAATTAGATGGATCAAAATACACCATGTAAGACCAATTTTACCATAGTAAAATTGCTTTCACTAAGAAATAATTTAATAAACCATAGTTTATTAAGTTATTTCGGGTCCAAATAGAAAACCCCACGAGGATTAATTAAATAAATCCTTATTTCATTTTCATCTAGGAATAATTAATTAAACCTCTGTTTAATTATATTCCTGGTCATATTTAACCCAATTAATGAGAAATAATTAGATAAATCATTATTTAAGTCATTATTCTCTAGAGATAATTAATTAAATAAATATTTAATTAATATTCCAAGAAACCATCCAACTGAGGGGGACTCTTTATGTTCCTTTCCCAGGTGTTACATAATACAAAAAACTATTTATAATTCATGTCTTTTCCATTGGATATTTTAGAGAAACTCTTATTTCATTTTATTGTTTAGCTACTTTATTTGAATATATCTGAGTTTATTTTGCATTTGTTTTGGCCGTCTATTGCAGAATAAGAATTTAAATAGCCACTTTTGTTGTTAGGGTTTTTTTTCATGTGCAACTAAAGTGATCTCTTTTTGTACACTTGCGTTAAGATTTCATACTAACAATTGACGACTCCACAGGGTTTTATTCAGATTTTCCTACATGGCCGTCTGCTTCAGTACCTGGGGTTTTTTATTCCTATTTATTTCTTAGCTTCTTAATGATTTTTTTAACCTTTTATGACCGAAAACAGTAAAAAATCTAACTTCTGCATGTTTCTGGGTCTTTACCACAGGTAACAGGTGTCAGCCGCGACATAGACGAAATTTTTTTCAGCAACCTGCCGCTGCGACTCTTGGAAGTGCAGTTCATGCTTTTTAGCCCCTAGCCTACAAGTTCAGGGCTTAGATAATAGTTGCTAGGCCAAAAACTATGAGTTCACTAGTCAACAGGTCAATACCAACGGGCTATAGTTTTTGCTGAGTTTTTCCTGAAATTTTCATGGTTTTCCGCAAGCATTGTTCAAGGTTGATTGACCTCTATCTCCACCCGTCTTAGGCCTGGATATGCTCAGTTTTTCTTTTTCAAGTGGGAACAAGCCTCTTAGGGCTTCAGTATGTTTCCACTTTTTTAGGAAGGGTTTAGCTAAATAGTTAGTGTTTAGTCAATTCAGTGTCATGAATTGATAGCATAAATTATCGACCAGGACTTGTAAACTGATGAGGTATACTTGCACTATATGTGCCTAAATATCCTTATTCTTATTTCATTGTTTTCAGTATTTTTTTTAATTTTTTTGAGTTTTGTTATGTTTGAGTTTTAATATGCTACTCTATGTTCAGAAGATGACATCAAATCTAGGTCAAAAAGAAAAGAAAAAGGAACCTTAAACTCAAAACAGAGTGTAGTTGTAAATTATGTCCCTAATTAGGAAAATGATGAAAAATAGAGTATTATAATCCATGGATATTCTAGCTTGCAAATTAACATGAAATGTAACTCAAGACATTATATTTCAATCTGATCCTTTTATTTATAGGTTTGTTGGAATAATTTGTGAAAGAGATTGAACTTCAATGTGATGAGGATCTTCATAAAAATAGACAACAACTTAGAATATTATAGTGAAATCTTATTCATATGATAGAGATATTTTGGAATAGCCTGAGAAGAAAATTGCTATAATATGCTAAGGATCTCTTATGAATATTTAAAACTACTTATGACAGTACAACTAGATCTTGTTCATCAGCTAGAGATTTATTGGAAAATTTTATTGAAGGAGATTAGATATAATGTAATAAGGATCTTCTAAACAACAAATAACCCACAGTATTACAATTAGGTCTTTTATGTGATTTAGAGATTTATTGGAACAATTTTGAGAAAAAGACTTTTTGTAATAATATGAGGATCTTCTATCGAATTGAAAAATAGTAAATGCTAATTAACTCAACATAATACAACCAAATCTCATTCATATAATAGTGATATGTTGGAAAATCTCTTAAGAAAAAGAATGGTTGTAGGATAATGAGGATATTTTAATCTAAATGATGAAAACTAAAGCGCTGGTAACTCAAGATGTCACAATTAAATCCATTCAATGAATAGAGATATGTTGGAAAAAATTTGAGAAAAGACTAACTATAACATCATGAGGATATTTTAGTTAAACAAACAATGTAAGACATGATGCTAAAATATATGAACTCAGAGAACTGTCTAAGTAAGAAATATAACAAAATAGTACTGAAAGCTACTTATCTAGAAAACATGTGGAAGCCTCCTTGGATAGCAGGGGCCCTCTGCTATCAATTTGGCATAAAAATATTTAACTCCTCAAGTTTGTCTTCAATAAAACATCAAATTTATGCTTCTTCTTATTATCAAAAATACTTCGAAACAGAGTATCACAGTATTGGAAAAATAAAATTTAACTTATTTTCTCGGTCTCACCGAGCTAAATTTAAAGGCAATTACATAACTGTTATTGAATGAAAGTAGGCACAGGTGTATTCTAAACTCAAAAGCAAACTAAAAATCCTTTTTAGGACTCCTGATTTGTTGAAAGCAAATCAAGATTCCTTATCCTTATAGAAATCTGCTTCTCAGACTTTTGGTTTGACCACGTGCATAACCATCTCCAGTTGTTGACTCAGCCTTCGTGGATGACAAGGAATGATATGGGAAAGATTTAGAATCTAACCATATGTGCCTTTTCTTCAGATGACACCTGTAATATGTTCAAACACCAAAATGGCTACGAAATGTGTAACTGGCTACAGAATTACTGCATTCTGTAGCTAAAACTACTCAGAAATCATTAAGACAACAAAACCACAAAAGTACAACAAGTTAGTCATTGCATGTATTCCTTAAGTGATTTTAATCATTCTTATTGATCTTTAGGTCTATAAAATGACAAAAGAAATGATAAGATGAAGTGGAATTTTCCAAAGGAGAAGACACTTTTAGGGCTCAACATACCCCCGCTGCAAAACTTTTGCATGTCCTCATACAATTTCATTCCATTTGTACTGATACTTCTACAAGAACATCTAACTTCCTCTTTCTTCTTCTTCTGGTATTTAATGCCATCCTGGGTTTCCTCATGAGTGTTTTGAACTTCAAATTAACGAGTGCCCTGTTTAATTTCCTGTTCCTTTTCTTAAACTTCTTGTTTTCTTTATATAATACTTCCATTTTCTGAGAGAGAGTACTGTTAATGCTGCCTTTCAATTTGACCTGCTCTCTTAGTATTTCATTTTCATTCTTTATATGGTTATTCAATATCATCAATTAATAACTGTCTCCTTTTAATATTTCAATTGGAGGTTCTTGTGGACTGGGGGATATTTCTTTGTTCTCTGAGGCTTTTCTTTCTAATGATTCCACAAGGTCATAAAACTGCTACTGAGCAGGATCTACATCTGGGGTTCTTATACCAGGGTTTTCTTCATATTGGTATACAGGAGATCTATCAACTGGTGCTTGGATTGGAGTTTCTTCTTCTTCAATGTTTATGATTTCAGTTCCCTTAATGCATGTATTTTTCACCATGCCTTTAAGCCTAGAGCTTCTTCTCAATTTGGGTGGATTTTGATCTTTTACATCCTCTCCCTCAACATATTCATTTGTTAATTCCTCCTTCCTTTTATTCTTGAGTTGTTTCCTGATTTTTACCAACTTTTCAGAGATTATTTCATCATTGTCTTCCTGTGTTGATACATTAGGCTTGATTTCAATAGTTTTAACATCATTTCCTCTCCTACTTCTTCTCACAAGTTTTTCTTTAGACAATTTTTCTCTTGGTTCTTCAAAATGGTTCCTTAGGAGGAACTCATCCCAATTATCTCCTATCTTCTTCAAATGAAACTCAATTAACATTTTAATTAATCCATGATGATGTAAGGTAGTTTCTAAGAACTGAAGCCTTTTCTAAACATTTGAGGACATCCTTTTCAAACTATTAAGTAGGAAAAAGGGCAGATTTATTTCTTCATCTAGAAAATTCATCATGAGTCTAATATGGTAGACATACAAAGTGCCAAATCTGCCTTCACAGGTTATGAACTTTTGTAAAATTAATAGCATATTCCTCCATTTATTTTTCAAAGCTGAACTAGGAATACCTTTCTTAAACATTGCAGTGTCCATACCTGGATTTTTTAGCATTTGTCTCCAAGCCTCATTATGAAATTCTTTGTTTTTAAACCAACGTTCTCCTTGTCTTGGCAGCTCTGTTGCTTCTACTATGAATGACTCTGTGATGGTGAATTTGATATCCCCAATCTCTACCTCTGCTCCATCGAATGATCTAGCAAATGAATTTGTGATTTCTTTGTGGAATCCATTAAACTTCTCTATAAAACTTATCCATCCAACCTGTTGTAATAACCTTTTAATCTGAGGGTATCCTTCAAAATACTTAGTTCCAATTGGCTCTAACCTTACAATAGGCCCCATTTCTTCTTGATAAATATTACTTCCCTTCTATGGCTTCAAATCACTGCTCTGTTCCTGTTCTTCTGTCCAAAGAAAAAGCAACTGTGAAGGGTTTTCTTACCCTAAAATGACTTCTCTGCAGATGTGGATTGGATACAGAAAGAAATAGCAGTGAGTGGATGTGAATGGAATAGGGTAGTGGTAGATCATGAGGATAATCAGGTGTAAGAGTTTGATATGGGATGAATGACCGCGAAGAAATCTTATGAAGATTTTCAAAAATCATCAATGAATACTACGGTCTGATGACGTGACCTAATAGATCACTTCTAGGTTCTGATCGTTAATTTTCAATTAATGATGATTTGTTATGGAGTGGGATGAAAGGTATTTGGTCAAGGAGTGTTTATGATAGGGGTTTGATCAATTCGAATCATAAAATAACTTAGGAAAACATATGACTTAACGCATTATACCTTTAATGATTTGCTGCTTTGATGTGACTTGTCTTTCATCTGAAAAATATTGATTTCTTAGGCTCCATAATCTTCTTTGACTCATCCTCTGTTTGCTGGAGTAGGTTATGCAAAATCAATTGGCTGCAGAATAGGTAGCTATAGAATGTACTTGTAAAAACTCTGAAATATGGAATGGAATGAAGTGAAATGTGGATGGAATGAAGTGAAAATGTGGATGGAATGAAGTATGGAATGAAATATGGATAAAGCAAGATATGGATGGAATAAATGAGATGGATTATGAATATGTAAAGTGAATCTGCAACTTATGATTTTATGATACTTAGTTGCATAAAAGAACAATTTTGAAAATCTAAAGTGTCAGAAAATTTCTTATTTTCACCTTAGATTTTCTGTATAAACATGCCAATCAATGATTGGTTTTCATGTTTATACCTTTATATATAATATATATATATACACATATATATATATATATATATATATATATATATATATATATATATATATATATATTATGATTAAAGAAAAATACAACTAAGTTAGTGAAGAAGAAGAATTCTTCTTAACTAACTTCATATCAATGTTATCTTGAAATTTCTTGACAAATTGCTCTCTTGAAAGTGGCTTATGATACAACTTCAGTCTGTGTCCATTTACAAGAAAAGCTACCTTTCCTTCATCTATTGTCCTGATTTTTATTGCTCAATTTTCAAATATTTTCACAATCTCATATGGCCAAAGCCAATGAGTTTGAAATTTACCTAAAAAATCCTTGAACTTTGAATCAAATAAGAGGGCCCAGTCACCTTCTTTAAATTTCTTTTCCTTGATGTACTTATCATGCAATCTAGTCCTTTGTTGTTAGACTATGCTTGTTCTCTGGACTGCATCTTGTCTGATCTCATCCAATTCATTAATCTGCTCTAGTCTGTGCTTCTGTTAGATCAAGTCCTAACTGGACTGTTGTTTTGAAAGTTTGGATCTAAAACTCTATGGGAAACAAGACTTGTTTTCCATAAACAAGTTCATAAGGAGTGTGACTTGTTGTGTTTCTCCATGTAGTTCTGTAGGCCCACAAGGCTTCAAGAAGCCTTTCTGCCCAATCTCTCCTGTGTAAATGAACAATATTTGTTAGGATCCCTTCAATGACTTTATTGGTAGATTCCATTTGGCCATTTGCTTGTGGATGGTAGGGAGTAGATTTTCTATGTCTGATTTTGTACTTTTCTACCATTTTCTCCACTAGCTTTGATGTGAATTGAGCTCCTTGATCCGTAACAATTTCTCTTGGGACACCAAAACGAGTAAAAATATCCTCAAAAAGAAAATTGACTATAGATGCTTCTGATCCGGATTTATGCAGGAACGCAATAGAATAAACACATAACCATAAATACAGAGATGCAGTGGAAATAATGTGTCATTTCATTAATAACAGAAATATGCTTACAGACATAATGGAAATAAAATAGCTAGGGTACTGGTAGCGAATCTCTGAGAAGAGATGTGATGGCTACCGACCTCTGAACTGTGTTACAATGAGGCTCGAGGACCTATTTATTATTGAGAAACAATGTAGAATCCGAAACGTCCAAAAACCTAACCGTAGGAGATGAGGTGCCAAAACTGTGGGTGCCCGTTTGGGTAAATTGGTGGTTCAACTTCCTAAGGGCGTAACTTTTGCACCCGATCTCCATTTGATGCGCTCAATAGCTCATTAGAAAGATCTATCCAAGGACCACAAATTTCGAGACAAATTTCATTCCATGAAATTAGTAAAATGATGCCCAAAAAACGTCGTTTAGGGCCTCAAAACAGCTCCGGAAGTTCAGGACCCGAAAAACTGCTAAAAATAGTAAGTTTTGTTGCAACTTGGAAACTGAAAGAACTAATGATGGGGGTTCAAATGGAATAGGTGGGTGGCCACCAATATCCACCTGGATCATTAAGCCCCCAAAACGGCTCCAAGAGTGGAGGACCCGAAAACCTGCTAAAAATAGTAAGTTGTGCTGAATGTGAAAAGCTGCAAGAATTGATGGTGCTAGTCCAAATGGAATAGGTGGGTGGCCACCGATATCCACCTGGATCATTCCTCCCTCCTTATGAAGCAATGGTCCCCATTGCGTTGGGATCCTCCATGAGATGAGGAAAATTCTGTTGAACTGAGTATTAGATGTATTGAAGATGTCATGGACCTGCAAGTGGACATGCTGGATGCGTTTAGTAAATTTGGTTTATTTATCAACCTTAGACAGTACATGTTTGGATTTTGTATGTGTAGTTGCAGGATGTATGGCAACATTAGGCGGTGGTGCGTTGCGAGTCAAATCAATGGAGTGCTTGTCCTGACAGTGTAGAGGAACCTTTATGAGTGAGGAGAAATTGTCATCGTATTCCTCCATAACTTTGTCCATCTGCTGCAGCCGTGCAAGGGAGCCCTGTTTCGAGGTTGTGGACACAATATTCTTTTTTCCCTATGAGTGAGTCATAAGGAAAATGAATTTCCTGGTTTGGGAAACAATCTTACTGCGTTGTTTTGCAGTAATCAAAGAGATGACAGGAGGCGGTACTACCTCTGGTATCCTGTACAAGTTATTTCCCAAAGTAATAATAACAGCATGCGGCCTAGACTCATACACAGCATGTCGCCTCCACAAGTATGGTTGGCCGAATAATACATCAGCTACATCAAGAGGAGCAACATCACACAATACCTCATCCATGAATGGCTTGATACTGTATGGAAGGCAGCACTGCTGGCGGATGCGGAGATCTCTCCCTGGGTGGAGCCACCCGATGGTATACGGCTATGGGTGTGCTATGGTCAGTAGGCCGAGCCGCTTCACGACCTTTGCTGAAATGAGGTTCTTTTGGCTTCCGCTATCGACGAGAAATTGCAGCGGAGAACCCTTTACCCACATCTGCGACTGGAAGAGGCGCTCCCCCTCCTCTGGATCCTCTGGACCCTCCTTCTAGATCTTGGTGGTGGAAACAATGGCACTGGGATCCGCATCAATTATCTTCTTCCCTTTGTCATTGCCTTTGTCTGGTTCTAACTCAAGATCAGAAAATGCATCTGATTCGAGTGCCTTTAGTTCGGCCACCAAAGATTGTTTGGCCCGACACTCGTTTGTGCTGTGAGTGGGGCTGTTATGAAAGTCACACCACTTCCCTATGTCCTTCTTTGGATTTGTGGTGTTGTTCTGAGTCGCATTGCTTTGGCCTTGCCCCTTGTTCTTCGGTTCGGGGGCACCTTTTAGATTTGCAAATCCAAAGTCTCGCTTCTTCTGCTTAAATTTCTGCTCGATCTTGGCGGCATAGCGATATGCCGTGCCAAGCGATGTAATGCCGAGGAACTCCATTTCCTCCTGAATGTGTTTGTGCAGATAGCCGTGGTACTTGAGCACCAAATGTCTCTCCGAATCTTTAATACCCAACTTTGTGCACAGGGTATGGAATAGATTCGTCAGTTCATGCACATCTTGATTCTTTTGTTGCCGCAGCGTGGTCCATTGGATGTATTTGTCCTCATAGCTCCCCATAGGGTAATATTGTTCCTTGATGCCGTCTCAAAACGAATTCCAAGTGGGTGTGGCGAAGAATAGAGAGGGTTCCCCTTCGCCCTCTTGCTCATGGTAGGTTTCCCACCAGTCTTTGACATGGGGGGCAGCTTTGAGGAGTGCAAAAATAATCTTTTCTCGGTCAGAGAAGTCATGGACCGAGAAATACCCTTCCGATAAATTTAACCATACGCTCTACGGCATCGCATGTTATTTTCCTTGAATATGGGAATGTCCAAAGTTAGTATGAAGGGGTGGCACCTCTAGGTGGTTGTTGGATGTAGATCGCCATATGTGAGCGATCGTTGAAGGATCTGGGAAAAGTTATCCATCATCGAGTTCCTCTATTTATCGAGGGCCTCCTCGAGAAATATTTTGATAGGATCTCCTGCTCCCTTATCTTTCTTTGCTTCTTCCATGGGAGGTCATTGGGGTTTGTGAGGCTGATCTTGCAAGGGTTCAACCAGATCGAGCCCTAACTCCTTGTACCCTGACCTCGTTGAGGGACATGCAAAGAAAAACAAAGAAAGAGCAGACCCCCTCTGATACCACTGATCCGGATTTATGCAGGAACGCAACAGAATAAACACATAACCATAAATATAGAGATGCAGCGGAAATAATGCGTCATTTCATTAATAACATAAATATGCTTACAGACATAATGGAAATAAAATAGCTAGGGTACTGGTAGCGAATCTCTAAGAAGAGATGTGATGGCTACCGACCTCTGAACTGTGTTACAATGAGGCTCAAGGGCCTATTTATTATTGAGAAACAATGTAGAATCTGAAACATCCAAAAGCCTAACCGTAGGAGATGAGGCGCCAAAACTGTGGGCGCCTGCTTGGGTAAATTGGTGGTTCAACTTCCCGAGGGCGTAACTTTTGCACCCAATCTCCATTTGATGCGCTCAATAGCTCGTTAGAAAGATCTATCGAAGGACCACAACTTTCGAGACAAATTTCATTCCATGAAATTCGCTAGTAAACGATGCCCAAAAAACGTCGTTTAGGGCCTCAAAACAGCTCCGGAAGTTCAGGACCCGAAAAACTGCTAAAAATAGTAAGTTTTGTTGCAACTTGAAAATTGAAAGAACTGAAGATGGGGGTTCAAATGGAATAGGTGGGTGGCCACCAATATCCAACTGGATCATTAAGCCCCCAAAACGGCTCCGAGAGTGGAGGACCCGAAAACCTGCTAAAAATAGTAAGTTGTGCTGAATGTGAAAAGCTGCAAGAATTGATGGTGCTGGTCCAAATGGAATAGGTGGGTGGCCACCGATATCCACCTGGATCAGCTTCAGTAGTAGGAAGTAATGGTTTGGCCTCTACCCATTTGGTAACATAATCAGTGCAAACTAATATATATTTCTTTTGTCTTAACGAAGGATTAATAGGTCCTACAAAATCCAAAGCCCAATTCTCAAAGGGTTCAATGTGTACATGAGGTTGCAGTGGCATCTCATCTAAAGGAGAAGGTTTCCCTACCCTTTGGAAACTATCACACCTTTTAACATACTCTTTAGCATCCTTAAAGAGGGATGGCCAATAATATCCTAAATGAAGGATCTTATAAGTTGTCCTCTTATCAGCAAAGTGTCCACCACATGGTTCATCATGACATGCCTTGAGAATCTCAAGCATTTCATCTTCTCGAACACATCTTCTGATAATAAAATATGGACCTGTTTTGTATAACTCATTAGCAATCCATGAATATTTTGGATTGTCATAAATGATTTTTCTTTTATCTCTTGTATTCATAATTGAAGGAAATTTTCTTGAAACTAGATAGTTAGCAATATCAGCAAACCAAGGAGTTTGAGTGGTAATTGCAAAGAGATATTCATCAGGGAATTTGTCTTCAACTGGAGTATTGTCTTTAATGTTTTGGAGTCTACATAGGAAATCAACCACTGTATTTTGTTTTCTCGGCCTATCTAGAATAGTGATGTTAAACTCTTGTAAAGGCAATAACCATCTTGTGACTCTGCCATTAGTAATTTATTTGTTCATTAGGTACCTAATTGCAAAATGATCTGTGTGAAAAAAAGTTTCATAGCCTGTTATATAGTGTCTAAATTTATTTATGGCATGGACAATAGCTAAGAACTCTTTTTTAGTTACAATATAATTCAGCTCTGAAGGAGTCAAATTTTTAGTTGTATAGTAGATGGCATAAGGAATCGGGTCTTTTTGTCCCAATACAGCTCCTAAAGCTCTATCTGAGGCATCTGTTGAAATATGAAAAGGTAATTTCCAGTTAGGTCCCCTTAAAATAGGTGCTTCAGAGATTTTTGTTTTCATGGTTTCAAAGGCTAACTGGCAGTCAGGATTCCAATTGAATTCACAGTCCTTGGTAAGTAATTTGAAAAGTGGCGATGCTATCTTGGTGAAGTTTTCTATAAATATCCTATAATACCCTGTAAATCCTGGAAAACTCCTAACATCTTTTTGACAACTTGGAACTAGTAGTCTAGAGATGACTTCAACTTTTGACTTATCAACTTTGATCCCATCTCTTGAAATTTGATGTCCTAGAACAATCCCTTAAATAAACATCATAAAACACTTTTCATGACTTAATGAAAGATTTGCTTCTTTGCATCTCTTTAGAACTTTTTCCAAGTTTGCTAAGGCTTCTTCAAATGTGTTTCCATAGACTGTGAAGTCATCAATTTATACCTCTACACAGTCATGTATTAGATGTGAAAAGATTCCTAATATAGCCCTTTGGAATGTTGCAGGTGCATTGCATAATCCAAATGGCAATACTCGGTAGGCATAGGTACCCCAGGGACAGGTAAACGTGGTTTTGTCTTGATCCTCAAGTGCTACTTGAATTTGATTATAACCACTAAACCCATCCAAAAATGAAAAGTATTTTTTGCCTACTAATGTGTCTAACACCTGATCAATGAAAGGTAAGGGAAAATGGTCTTTAAGAGTAGCTTTGTTTAGTTCTAGGTAGTCAATACATACCCTCCATTTTCCATTCTTCTTAGGTAAAATCACCAAAGGAGAGACCCACTGACTATCTGAAAGGGGATAAATAAAAATGACATTTAACAATTTCTGCAATTCTTCTTTAACAATCTCCCTAAGGTTTGGATTCATCCTTCTCTGAGGTTGTCTGATTGGTTTATAATTTTCCTCTATATAGATATGATGAGTGCAATTCTTAGGATTGATCCCTTTCATGTTAGTGTACTCCCAAGCATATGTAGCAGAGTGTCTCTATAATGTTTTGACTATCTTTTCTTGTTGAAATTTCTCTAGGTTTTTGTTTATGTTTAAGGTTTTTCCTAGGAATATTTCAACTACAAAGCTGCCAAATTCTTCCATGGAGTAAAGATACATCTGTCTTGATGATAAGAACTCAATGTTAGATTCTTCTTGAAATTGTTCATATTTAAATTCTGAAAAAAGATTCATAATTTTCCAAAGTATTCAGAATCTGACTATCTTCACTAATTTCTAAAATAGTGAAGAGAGGTTGTATATCTTCTTCATCATCAATCCACTAAGTATCATCTAATTCTGTGATTGTTTTTGCAGAAGGATACAAGGTTAATTTCTTGGTTGAAATTCCGTCAGAGATGTACATATCACCAGATCTACAGCTAATAAAATCATCAGTTGTAGCTAACCAAGGTCTTCCTAATATAATAGGATGTCCTCCTAGATCATTTTTAGGAGTTAGGATCATGAAATCCACAGGATACTCCCAAGAATATAAGGACACTGGAATGTCTTCTATTATCCCATCTAGTTTGATCACAGATCTATCTGCTAATTGTAGCAGTGTGGATGTAAAAAAAAGATTAGGAAGTTTTAGTTTTTCCATGATTTGCCTACTCATGATATTGATTGCTGCTCCTAAATCAATAAGTGTGTTTTTTATTTCAATTCCATTGATGTATATTTTAACAACTGGATTTCCTGGGTCTAGATACTTTAGAATGGCAATATTACCCATCATTATATCTGCTATTTTTCCTACCAGTTGTATTTTCTTTATCTCTTTTATTATTTTTCCTGTTTTTTTCATACTCAACTCCTTTATTGTTTTTGCTAATATTGGGATTTCTTTGATAGCTTGTAATAATGGAATCTTAATACAAACATTTCTTAACTCATCTAGGAAATCATAGTTAAGCATCATAATTTGTTTCTCTACACCCCTATCAATTTGTAATATTTCTGGAAAAGGAGGTGTAGAAGTAGATGTTGATGGTTGCTCTAATATAGGAGTTGAAATTATTGGTTCTTTCTATTTTTATTTTTCAATATTTTTTCCTTGAAAAGATGTGCTTCCCTCAATATTTTTATTTACCCGTAAAGAATCTTCCTCAAAATTATTTTTCTCTTGTATAATTACAGAAGGTTTCTTCTTTTCAAGTATTCTTCCAGACCTAAGTTGAACATCATTAAGGTCTAAAGGAGTAATAAAATAGGTTGGTAATTTTTGACCTTCTATCATATATGTATTCTGAGGGTTTTTATTGTTGGGGTTTGGTATTGGCTAGGCAGGCAATTGATTTGTTTTTTGAGGAAATGGTAATGGAAGTGGTGGATTTTGATTTTAGTTTTGATGTTGTGGATTCTGTTGAGGACTTTGTTGAGGGGAAAAGTTTGAATATGTTGGATATGAGGGATAAGAAAGTGGATATTGATAATACTGGGAGAACCTTCCATAAGGATTTTGTGTTCCTTGTGCCCAAGGTTGAGATTGATTTTGAAATTGGGCCCAAGGTTGCCAAGAGTTTCAATTTGGTGGAGGTTGATTATACATTTTATTATTAAACCAATGTGTCTGAGGTCCCTGCTAAGGTCTTCTAGATACAAAGTTAAGAGATTCTGTGGAATTTGTGGGTGTTTCTTCTTGAAAGATAGCCTTAAGACCAAGGAGTGAATGACAACTCTTGGTCTCATGTTTTTCTAGACAAATTGCACAAGTCTCTATTACTTTTGCATCTAAAGGGCACTCTCTCAAGGCATGCTTCTTCCTACATTTGGGAAAAAATATTGCTAAGGCATCAGCTTCAGCTTTTTGCTTGTTTTGTAACTTAAGGGTGTCTATTTGTTCACTAAGACTCCCTATAATGTAAGATTTGAATTCATCAATAATATTACCTATTTCTACCCTACTTACTGTTCCAGCTGCAGATTTACTTGCCCTTGCAAGAGCAAGGTCTCTTCGTCCTTTTAGAATTTTAGATTTTCCTCTTGAAATATTGATACATAATTCAGCTATATCAGGTAATGGAAGTTGAGATATGTCCCCTTTTACCATCATATTGAGGATATCTATCCATTCATCCCTAATTGTTTTTAACAAGAGAGCTTTCAAAGTTTCTTGATCTAGGGTTTCCATTTTTGCCCTCTTATTGTTATAATTGAATCTTTCCAACAAATCTTCCAGATTTTCATCCTCTTTTTGCATCATCTTGAAAAGTTCTTCCTTATGATTGACTGGTATACAATAATCCAGGTATCTATCTAGAAATTCTTTCCTTATTTCATCCCATGTCCTAATAGACCTAGTGATTAAACTCATAAACCATTTTAATGCTACTCCTTTCAATGTTGAAGGGAACAGTTTAAGTTTCTGAGCATCTTGTAGATAATCATAGGTTCTACATAGAAATTCAAATTAAAATAAGAAGGTTTTAGGATCCTCACTTTTCAGTCCATGAAAGTTTGGAAGAACGGAAGGTGAGATAATTTTCATAGTTGCATTAGTCTCTTCATCTACTATAGGGAATCCAAGAGGACTTCCAGTTCCCCTTCTACCTCTTCCTCCTTCTGCATTTCATCTACCTTTTCCTCTGTCTCCTCCTCTTCCTCTACCTCCTCCAAATAGTGTATGTTCTCCATTAAAGACTTCTCCTTCCCCTTATTCTGCCATGATAGACTCCTCTGAACTGATATAAGGTTTAGTTGGAAAAGCTAGTTGTTCTACTGGTTCTTCTATTAGGGGTATATTGAAGAAATATTCCTCTTCTTCCTCTTCACTAGGGATTTGTAATTCTTTTGTTGGAATATATTCCCCTGTGGAAGTGAAAAAGGTTATCCCTTCTATAGGAGTCCTTGGATATTCTTCCTCTAGAATTGCTTCAATGGATGAAGTGGGGGATCTTCCTAATGGGATATCTGATCTTGAAATTTCTGGAAGCCTATGACCAGTATAGTATGGAATGTGAGTTTGAGTTGGAGGTGTGCTACTTCTCGGTCTTGGTGGAATGAGTGGAGTTGTGGGAATTAAACTTCCGCCTCTTACAAATCTACCCCTAGAATCTCTTTCTCTAGGCATATCATTGTTTCTGAGAAATAGGAAATAAGGCTACCTAGTTATACTTCCCTAGCAACGACACTAAAATGTTTAGTCAATTCAGTGTCCTGAATTGATAGCATAAATTATCGACTAGGGCTTGTAAACTGATGAGGTATACTTGCACTATATGTGCCTACATATCCTTATTCTTATTTCATGTTTTCAGTATTTTGTTGATGTTTTTGAGTTTTGTTATGTTTGAGTTTTAATATGCTACTCTATGTTATGACATCAAATCTAGGGCAAAAATAAAAGATAAAGGAACCTTAAACTCAAAACAGAGTGTAGTTGTAAATTCTGTCCCTAATTAGGAAAATGATGAAAAACAAAGTATTCTATTCCATGGATATTCTAGCTTGCAAATGAACATGAAATGTAACTTAAGACATTATATTTCAACCTGATCCTTTTAGTTAGAGGTTTGTTGGGATAATTTGTGAAAGAGATTGAACTTCAATGTGATGAGGTTCTCCCTAAAAACAGACAACAACTTAGAATATTATAATGCAATCTTATTCATATGATAGAGATATTTTGGAATAGCTTGAGAAGAAAATTGCTATAATATGCTAAGGATCTCTTATGAATATTTAAAACTACTTATGACATTACAACTAGATCTCGTTCATCAGCTAGAGATTTATTGGAAAATTTTATTGAAGGAGATTAGACATAATGTAATAAGGATCTTCTAAACAACAAATAACCCACAATATTACAATTAGGTCTAATCTGTGATTTAAAGATTTATTGGAAGAGTTTTGAGAAAAATACTGTTTGTAATAATATGAGGATCTTCTATCTAATTGCAAAATAGGAAATGCTAATTAACTCAAAATAATACAACCAAATCTCATTCATATAATAGTGATATGTTGGAAAAGCTCTTAAGAAAAATAATGGCTGTAGGATAATGAGGATCTTTTAATCTAAATTAGAAAAACTAAAGTGCTGGTAAGTCAATATGTCACAATTAAATCCATTCAATGAATAGAGATATGTTGGAAAAAATTTGAGAAAAGACTAACTATAACATCATGAGGATCTGTTAGTTAAAAAAACAATGTAAGACATGATGCTAAAAGATATGAACTTAGAAAACTATCTAAGTAAGAAATATAACAAAACAGTACTAAAAGCTAATTATCTAGAAAACATGTGGAAGCCTCCTTGGACAGCAGGGGCCCTCTGCTATCAATTTGGCATAAAAATCTTTAACTCCTCAAGTTTGTCTTCAATACAGCATCAACGTTATGCTTCTTCTTATTATAAAAAATACTTCAAAACAAAGTATCACAGTATTGGCAAAATAGGAGTTAACTTGTTTTCTCGGTCTCGTCGAGCTAAATTTATAGGAAATTACATAACTGTTATTGAATGAAAGTAGGCACAAGTGTGTTCTAAAGTCAAAATCAAACTAAAAATCCTTTTTAGGACTCCTGATTTGCTGAAAGCAAATCAAGAGTCCTTATCCTTATAGAAATCTGCTTCTCAGACTTTTGGTTTGACCACGTGCATAAGCATCTCTAGTTGTTGACTCAGCCTTCGTGGATGACAAGGAACGATATAGGAAAGATTTAGAATCTAACCATATACACCTTTTATTCAGATGACACCTGTAATATGTTCAAACACGAAAATGGCTACGGAATGTGCAACTGGCTACAGAATGACTGCATTCTGTAGCTAAAACTGCTCAGAAATCATTAAGAAAAAAAAACCACAAAAGTACAACAAGTTAGTCATTGCATGTTTTCCTTAAGTGATTTTAATCATTCTTATTGATCTTTAGGTCTATAAAATGACAAAAGGAATGATAAGATGAAGTGGAATTTGGCAAAGGAGAAGACATTTTTAGGGCTCAACAGGTAGTCTGAGACTTTACAACACTTTCAACCATGTTTCAGGGTCTAATCCCTCTTTCCTTCAGATCCATTCTAATCGCTTATTATATCATCAAAAAATCCCTCTTGAGTCTTGTTTAACCTCTTCCTTAGGGTCCCTCTTCTTTCCCTTAGGGTTTTAACCTGTCACCTCCCTTTTTGCAACAATTTTCCTTCTGGTATTTTGTTGTTTTCTACACCTCTTTTTAGCATAATTGAGTCATTAGATCCCTTTCCCTTAGACCTTAGATCTTATGGCCTTTTTGTGTGTGTTTGAGTCAATTTTTCCTATCTTTAGAACATTTTCTTGGAATCCCTTCTTTTTGGGCTAGAATCTATGCATCTTTAGCTGTTTATTTCACTATTGATTTCATTTTTATTTACAGTTATATATCATTTTTTATTTTTCTTTATATAGAACCATTTGGGCTTAATTAAAATTAACACACAGATCAAACACACGCACACGTAAAGTGAAGAGCTCTTGGTTTACACCGCTAATTCAAGACATAAACATCATAATTTATTTATTTGCCCCTCTACACCTTTGTTTATTTCTCTTCCATCTTGTTTGGGTATTTGTGTCTTGCGATCATTACACCCCCAAGGAATTTATCCCAAAGACTCCTAGGCCTTCATCCTCAGTTTCCATTAGGAAGACATACTCCACCTCGTCGTTGCCGCATTAGTCCTCCACCGAGTCCCTATACCGACTGTGATTCTGTTCCATCAAGCCCTCACTTTGATTCTAAACCTAGTTCCCTCTACCTCATTCTCCCACTATGTCAAGTGTCAATGCACGTATTGGTTCTAATGTTGGTGGTAGCCCCAGACCTAACTCTGGAGCTGCTAGTAGTGGAATCAATATCAGAACGATCCCGGCTACTCTCTTACTACCTTTTATGGTAGATTTGAGCCTCCCTGATTTCAAACAGTTAATCAATGATATACACCATAATGTAGGTTGGCTTGTTATGCCAACTAGCCTTCCTTCTGACATCCCTAAGTTCAAAGGAAATGTTGGAGAGGACCATACTAATCACGTCCAATCCTTTCAAATGTGGTGTTCTTCCAACTCCATTACTGATGACTCTATCCATCTTTGGTTATTCCAGTGTACGCTCACGGGTGATGCTGCTAAGTGGTATGTCGACTAGGCCTTTGCCTCTCATTCCACTTTTTCAACTCTCGCGAAAGAATTACTATCCTACTTCCAGTTACCTCTCGAATATGATACCGACACCGAATTGTTGACTACATTCCATCAGAATTATGCCACCTTCCTTTCTAACCATGTCCAAGAATGGCGTAGAAGGAGGAGCTTATGTCGAGCTCCTACATTCGATGACCGTGCCAATATGGATTGGTTTCTCAGACAAATTTTTCCCTCTATCGTTAAAGATTTCGCATCTCAATTTCCTCAGAAAGAGGAAGAAGCTCTCCAAATCGGCTTGAAATATGACTTCATCTATGCTTAGTCTGGTTATGTTTATACCGTCTTACTAGATCTTCCTAGACTTGGTGGTGCCAATGCACCAGGGGATTCTCACACCGTTGACGGTATCCTTGGAGCTCTTTCACATATGTATTCTCATCCTCCCATGGGTTATGGTTTCCCTTAGGGAGGGGCCAAATCCTCTAGCACTTATCCCCCTCCCGACAACATGTATCCAAGACAAAGCACATTTTCCCCATTGCATCATCTAATGCTAATGCCTGTAGTCGCTCAACCTATTTACCCCAATGTTGCTCAAACCCCTTACTATCTGTATCAACAACCTGGTGCTCCAAGCTCTCCAACATTAGCCCCCAAAGCTCCTATTCCTTCTCAACCTCCACCGCAGTAACCACCTCCCCCTCCGAGTTAGGTGTATGCGCAGCATAGTGCGATCGATCCTCCAAACTCGAAGAAAATGAGGAGAGGAAACCAAAATCAATCAATGAAATGTAATCAAGGGTGTCAACCTAATCTACCAAACACTAACAACCAACAATAGGGCAATCAGCCCAAGCAGGACAGGCCTCTTCTTATGAATAAACCTTATTCTTGTTGTGGTGTGCATGGCCATTATACTCACGATTGTCCCCTTTTACCCCAAATATGTCAGTTGTGGGAAGCAGAAGCACCATCTAGAGCACAAAAAGCCTTGGTTTTGGCTCCTACAAATACTACACCTTTTAAACCAGTTATTTTTACTAATCCATTCCCTCAGCAAGGATATGTGGCTACTCAACCCCCTCAAGCTTAGGTCGCGCTTCAAACCTCACTGTCTAGTACCTATGATTACCAGATTCTAATGATGAATTATTACATGGTTAATAACGCGGATGTCAACCTTAAACTCGGTCACGCCAATATGGCAAGCCACCTGCCTCCTCTGCAACCGAGCCTCAAACTACTACTTCCATAGAGTCTAGTTTGAAATTGAATGTCCCTTTATAGATCTAGCATACTGACTTACTGACATACTGCCTTAGCCCTTTCTTATATTCTTGAAGTTTGAGATATTTATTCACATATCAGCAACCTTATAATCAGTTTTCCTTTCCATCTTTGAGCTTAACCCTATGATTCTATTCCTTTGATCATTGAGTGAAAATGACTTGAAATGAAAGCTTGACCTTCCTTTCACTGATACTCTTTTCATTTTCTTTCTTCTGAGGCAGTGAGATAATTTTCCTTGGAAACCTCTAGAAGTCACCTACAATGGTCTCTTCAAACCTTCTTTCTGTTGTCATCATGGAGGCCTATCATCTTCATTTCACCTCCTTTGACTATCTTTCCAAAACCTTAGGTTTCTGGGCTGTTTGAGAAAAATTATTAGTGTTGTCTTCTAAGTTCTCTATAGCCCTTTCAAGTTCATTCATTTATGTCTATTTCACCTCACCTTTTTCTCTTTTTCATCTATGATTTGTGAAAAACTTTTCTTCATGCTTGGCTCTATTGGTGTGCCTCCTCCATGTGAATTGCTACATTCGATCCTTGCTTGGCACACTGCTAGCCTAATCAGTCTTAGGAACCCTAATTTTCCTTGGACACAAGCTGCTTCGTATCCTCTTTTAGGAATGCATCAGTTATTTTATCAAATCCCTTTTTTGATCTACCTCTTGGCACTCCTACAGAAATGCCAAGCACATTCAGCTTGTGCAAAACTTGAAATTGACAAAGTAGCCTTCTTTGGAGATTTTCTGCTCTATCATGGAAAAACAGGTGCTGACCTTCTTTCAAATTTGATTCCGCTTCTAGCATAGGAAAAATAGAGCTCAAAACACCAAGGATAACCCTACAACCTACGAAACCCTAATTACCCAGTGGGAGGCTCTTTTGACTTGGTATTTGACTGAAAGCTTGGCTTGGGGTCTTTAAGTGGAAGAAACAGAGTTTTTGACAAATTGATGTATCGAAGATCCAAAATCCAATGTACTTGATTTATATAAATATCCTACAGAGATAGTTTTGAGACATCAATGCTTGAGGAACCTAGTGAACATGGGAAAAGACAAGTTGTTTGGTAACCCTAGATGGAAAGTGAAGGGGTGAAGCAAAGGCAAAACAAAGTGTTGAGGTTATGGGTGGGAAAATAGGATGGAGATGAGTGGCATAAGCACATGATGGGATTTTAGGAGTGGTAGGTTAACCATGGAATGGAAAAATAGTAAAATAGTGAAAGATTTGGTTTAAGGATAACGAAGGCAGTGAGATTTCTAAAACCCACAATATTCATGAATCTTGTTTTTAGAAATATAGGATCAACATTTAGTCATCTACAAATAGAAAAAATTACTGATGACTAACAGTGGCTCCACTTGGGGAGGGCAGCTCCTTTTCAGGAGGTGTCTAGAACTTCAGATATTAAATCTTTGAGTTTTGAAGACCAATGCCTTACTTACACTTTGCATATTTCTTTCCTTCATTTGCTGATGTTATCTTGAAGCTATGATCTCAAAATCTGAAAGACATGTTTGCTTCAACATTAGTTCTACCTACCCATCTCATTTTTCCTAATTTTTTTTCTTTTGGGTGCATTTAGACTGGAAAACCCTTAACATTTTTATTTTGAAATCATAAAACAACCATCTACTTCTACCCTTATCACTACCAAGAGTTCAGATTAGGCTAATGAACTATTTTATTCTCTACCTAGTCTATTTATTTGTCAAGATTAGGTTGTCTGACAAGCTTTATTCTCTAATCTACTAACATGAAATTTAAAACATGATCAAACCAGGATTAAGAAATTTGATTTTCCATGGGTTGTGACATTCGAACAAGCTGCACACCGACATTATTTCTGTACAAGTGAAAGCTAGAAACTTGAGGGCTATGATTTAGAGTTGGTTATGTATCCCTCTCATTTCTCTTTGGTTCTAAATTGAGCTTTGGGAACCAATATTTCTTTTCTTAATCTAATCTATTGGCATGCCAAGCTTAAATTGTTGGACAAGTCTTCTTTCACTAACCTATCAGCAGAAATTTTTAAACATGTTCAGTCATGATTAGGCTAGATGACTAAACAAGACTTTTTCCTCAAAGGTAGTGGCATTTAGACTTGAACACTATTCACTCATTCACTCCATTCATTTTCATAACTTCCTCCATCACCTCCATACACCACATTCCTCCATTCCTGAGAACAATGTAGCAAGGAAAGAAAAACACAGACTACTATAGACATCAAGGAATTCCTACAATGCAAAAAGTTGTTCATGAACAACAAGAAAAAACAAAGAGAGGAGTTGATAAAGCAGACCCCAGGAAAGACAAGAGTGCCACCCATGGCATCTGGGGCACCCCCAGCAGCATTTACAATGGGAATAAAAAACAAGAAAGATCAACATCTCACTCAAAGATTTTCTCATTCAGCAAGTTGCTCACTCAGAAAACAGGAAAATAAGGAAGAACGCGGCATATAAGAGGCTTGTCTCCAAATTCCAGCTCCTGCAAATGCCTTGAAAACAACAGGTAAACTCAAGTATAGCTTCTCACCCCTTGATATGCATCCATAATAGCCAAAAATAATTAAATTTGAAGACTTAGAGTTTAAGGGGCAGAAAGGTGGCCAACTAGCTTGGTCGTTGTCGTGAAGTATGACTAGGGAGAACTACAAAGTCACGCCACCTGGGCATGAAAAGGAAAAAAATTAAATCAAGTGGAGTAGAGAAGAATGAGGGGAGGAGACACATGGTATCAACCAGCTAAAAATAAGAGGGTCCAACTTTCTACAACAGAAACTGGAGTTGAACCGAGTTACATGATGATCAGGTGATCATGTCCAAGAGGAAAAAAATGATCAAAATTTGAACTACTCAGAATTGTTTGCAAATTGAACGACCGGATAGGCCTCGTCGCTGAAATTCTAGCACCATGAATCGGACCCAAATCCAATGTCGTATGAAGAAGATATTGAAGTTTTGAAACGCCTAATAACCTTCAAAACAGAGCTTTTGAACTTAGAAAGTTATTATTTTCAAAAAAAAACTATGTGGCAAAAATTTTAGTTGTATATGGTTTTTGGGGGCCCTATCAGAGGGTGCCATGTGGCCTTCCTAGAGGCTACCATCTAGCCCCAGACCCAAGGTTCAAGTCTTGTTCAAAAATTATTTTGGTGGGAAGACCCGACCCAACCTGAACAGACTCAGGTCACTCTGAATGCATTTGGATCACCAAACAGCAAGCAACAGTGAATGAGACCTCGTGCAGGTGTAAACGTAGTCGATTCAGTGTTGGTGAACTCATTTGGGTCAATCAGGAGGAGAATGACCTGACCCGAATGAAAATGGGTCAGGTTATAGTGGCATTGTTTGAACATTTGAACCGGTGGAAAATGTAAAGTTTAGCCCTCAGGGCTTAAGGTGGAAGACCTGTGACCTCGTCCCAGGACCATGGGCTTAAAGCCTTACACTGATGGATTTTGTAAAGGGGCTAGCCCTCAGAGCTAGCCTTGATCTCAATATGACCAGTAGCGGAAAACCAAGGGCACGAAATTTAAAACCGTAACCGTACGGTTCGGAGGGGCCATGTTTCCAAGCCTTCACATTTAATGTGAATGGATAAGTCATAGTTTGTTCGGCAGTTAGTGCGGAACCGCATGTGACCACCCGCAGTGAAATTTAACTTAACTATTAGTGGTTTCCGCCTAACTTGGAGCACTCCATCAAATTCGGCGGAAGTTACCATTTTTATCGATGCTAACTGGAGTTTATCCAAATTTGGTGGAGTTTTCAATTAATATTGGGCAGAAAATTGTGGAGGTCATAACTTCTCCAATATTGGACCAATTTGGATGAAATTTTGGTCAATTTTGGGTATTCTGAGCATTCTGAGCATTTTGGAGTCATTGAGATAGGTTTCAGAGCTAACAAAGGTGTTCTCCAGTCATTTTTGCTTCAGGGAAGCTTGGAGAGCCATCAGGGCCATGAGGGAAATGGAGTTTTATTGGGCTACACTTCACTGTTTGAGGTGAAGTAAAAGCCATACTTATCTTATTTATGTCTTCTGAATTCATTTTCATAGTTTTTTCAGCCTGTTTAGGCTTCTTTCACACTGTAAAACCAATTTGAGCAACCTAATAGAGCAAGGACATGCCCATTGGGAGCCTTGGACCCGACAGATGTAGCTCGAGAGGGGTGAACTACCTCATCATGTTATTGTGTTGTTATGGTGAAGTTATTGTACCATGTATTTCTTATTCAAGATGTTAAACAATAATTTTAATTAACATTCCCTCACACATAAACTCAAAAACAGTTACCAAAAACACTTTGTTTAATTTGCAAGACATGACAAACACTTTTCACACTTAATTAAATGGAAATGAATACTTTGAATAAAAGATACAAATAGTTTCATTTTCAGATCAGATGGTATTAGAGCTAAGGATTTGAGCCTTACGAGCTATATTTTTACTCAGCATTTGTTTTGTGCAAAGATATAGTTGATTGTTTGCAAGTTTTGATGCTAACTAGGCTTAAACTCAAGAGAGGTGAAGGACACTTGGTTAGTGCACAAATTAATCCTCAACCAAGATGTGCCAGAGAGACACCTCCAAGAGCCATAGAAGAAGCTTCAAGCATGTCTTTAAGAGAGGGAGAAACTCCTAAAAATATGGATCCCAAAGAAGAGGAACGGGTGTTCCGAAAAGCTTTCTTGGATATGACGAAGATGGTGAGTATACTCTACCAAGAAAGGAATGATAGGCTTGTTGGAGAAGGGTCTAAAAATCAAAAATAAGGAGAGGGTTATTCAGGAGGAAAGAAAAGTGATGACAAGTCAAAGAAAGGACATGGAGGAAATGGTGATCCACCATCCCCATCTTCATCCTCTTCCTCTACATCAACATCCTCAACTTCAGTGAATCAATCTCACAAGTCTAAAACCATTGGTAAAAGTCTATTTTTAAAGCTTGATGTTAAATTTGAGTTTCCCATGTTTAACGGTGAAGTCAATGCAGAGAAACTTGACAATTGGATCAGATAGTTGGAATTTTATTTGAGGATACAGAACCTTCACGATGATGACACCAAGATACAGTTAGCCTCTTTGAGAATGGATGGAGCAGCTTTGGTATGGTGAGAAGCCAAGACCAAGGATAAAATTAAAAAACATGGTAAGATCACTTTATCATGGGCTGAATTTATTTTCTGCAATTAAAAAGAAATTTTATCCATTAGCTCATTTACAAAAGGCTATCATGAACTGGAAAAACTTCAGATAGCTTAAGGGACAAAATGTACAAGACTACACCCAAGAGTTTAGGAGAAGAGCACTCTTATTAGGGGTAGACTTACAAATTCAAGATACTTTGCTGAAATATATGGGTGGTTTGCATAGCTACCTTAGACATACTATCCTTATGTTCAATCCTACTATTCTAGATGAAGTTTGTGTACAAGCTATGCATTTAGAGGCTAGAGGGAAACACACTTTCGATGAGGGTAGAAACAAGCCTTTTAAGAGGAAAAACAAAGATAAAAACTTTAAGTGAAAAGGGAAAAAAAATGCATCTGTCAAACAAGAGGGTGAGAAAGTGATATGTAAACATTGTTCAAGAGAAGACCATGAAGAGAAAAATTGTTGGAAATTACTTCCTGAAAAAACAACTTAGTTTAACAAAAACAAAGGAAAGAAGAAAACTGCAGCTACTACAACTACACCACAAGACTTAGGTGATGATTCAGGTGACGAAACCAAAATTGCAGCCATGGGTTTGAAAGGTATGAAGGGAAGGGAAACTGAAACTAAGCCAAGCACTAGTACTTCAAACTGTCATGTACAAACTCCAAATGAGGAATAAAGAATTGAATTGTTCCATGTGAGGGTAGTCTCAAAACATAAAACAATTGACACATTGTTTGACAGTGGGTCATAAGCAAATCTCATATTAGAAGACTTGGTCAAACAGCTTAAATGTGATACCATTCCACATCTAAAACCTTATCCACTTGGGTGGATATGTAAGGATGCAAACTTACAAGTCTCAAGAAAGTGCATATTGCGATTTGCAATTGCTGCACACTGTATTGACACGATTGAACTTGATGTAGTACCGCTTGATATATTAGGAATTGTTTTGGGAAGTCCTTACTTATTTGACTGGAAAGCGATCTTCCATCACCATGAAAATATGTATCATCTCTTTAAATATGGCAAGGAGTTCATTGTCAGAGCACATTGCAAGAAGGAAAATATAGAGATGGTAAATGCGAGACAGGTCAAAAGGCTAGTGAATTCTAGTAAGAGTTTTGTACTTCTTATGGTTAAGCCCAAGGTTGATGTGAATCATGAGTCATTTGAAAATTGTGATTCCAAGCTTAAATCAGATTTATATGATGTAGTTGATGCACATCATGAGATGTTTCAGGAACCGACAGGTTTACCTCCTAAAAGGGAGATTCTGCATGAAATCCAGTTACATCAAGATTGTCCTCTTCCTAACATAGGCATGTACTGCATGTCTATCATGGAGAATGCTGAAATCAAGAGGCAAATTAAAGACTTGTTGGACAAAGGATTCATAAGACCAAGCACTTCACCATGTGGGTCACCGATAGTGTTGATTCTAAAGAAACATGGAACTTGGTGCATGTGTGTGGACTTTAGGGCATTGAACAAGATAACAGTAAAGAATCGTTACCCACTCCCAAGGATAGATGATTTGTTAGATCAAGTGAAAAATGCTAAATATTTCACTAAGTTAGAATTACGTAGTGGTTATCATCAAGTTAGAATTGCAGAAAGTGACATTTGGAAGACTACATTTAAAACCAAACAGGGACCCTTTGAGTGGCTTGTTATGCCGTTTGGTTTATGCAATGCACCTGCAACTTTCATGCGGGTAATGGATGATGTCTTACGTCCTTTTCTTGAATATTTCATTATTGTCTACTTATATGACATCTTAATTTTCAGCAAGACTAGAGAAGAGCATGTCGTGCATGTTAAGAAAGTACTTGATATTTTGAAGAAAAATCAGTTGTTTCTTAAAATGTCAAAGTGTGAATTTGGAAAGACTTCTTTGGTTTATTTGGGACACATAGTAGGAGGAGGTGCTTTGAGATTTGATCCTTCTAAGGTAGAAGCCATTGTGAATTGGCCTACTCCCAAATCCATTACAGAGGTAAGAAATTTTTTGGGTGCAGCTCAATATTGGAGGAAGTTTATTTCTAACTTCTCTGCCATAGCAACTCCTATGCATGTAGTGAAAAGTGTGAAGTGTGCTTTCCAATGGGGAGGCAAGTAACAGAAATATTTTGAATCTTTGAAAGAGAATATAAGTTCAGCTCCAATCCTTGCATTACCAGACTTGAGACAACCATTCGAGATTCAGACCGATGCTAGTGATTATGCCATGGGTGCAGTTCTCTTACATCATGGTAAGCCTATCGTATTTCATTCTGAGACATTTAATGGTGCTATTGTGAATTATCCTACATATGATAAGGAGTTGTATGCGTTGGTACAAAGCATCAAAAAGTGGAAACACTATTTTATGGGCAACGAAACAGTTGTTCATACTGACCATCAGCCTTTACAGTACTTACAGTCGCAAAGTAAATTACAACAGTCACGACATTTCAGATGGATGGGTTTCCTGCAACAATTTCACTTGGTAATAAGGTACAAGAAAGGTATTTTGAATAAAGTTGCTGATATGCTTTCAAGGCCTATTATTAGTGCTACTACTTTACTTAAGAATGATTCTATTGTACATGAGAGCTACATAGAACAATATGCATCAAATGTTGATTTTAAGGATGTGTATGTTAACTTGAGTGAAGGGAATCATGTTGAGGAGAATGATTATCATTTTCATAATAATTTGTTGTTTCATATGGGAAAGTTATGTATACCACAGGGGGAGAGACTAAGCATCATGAGAGAAGCTCATTCTTCTCTTATTGCTGGACATTTTGGGGTAAGCAAAATGGTGGCACATTTACAGAGGTATTGTTATTGGCCTCGCATGGTAGATAGTGTTTCACGTTTCATTAGAGGTTGTTCATTATGTGCTACAAGAAATCCTAGAAATAGGAAGCTTGGTTTATATACACCATTGTCGATACCTTCTAGACCATGGGAAAGTGTTTCTATGGATTTTGTTGGAGGTCTACCATTATCTAAAAAGCAACATGATTATATTTATGTAGTAGTTGATAGATTCGGCAAGATGTGTATTCTTACGCCATGTAAGAAATATATAACTGCTGATTTATATTTTCAACATGTATGGGTTCATTATGGCTTGCCTACTTCTATTGTTAGTGACAGGGATTCCATATTTGTTGGGAATTTTTGGTCCAATCTATGGAAGATGATGGACACCAAGTTGAAGAAGAGTACTTCTTTCCATCTGCAAACAGATGGCCAAACAGAGGTAGTGAAAAGAACCATTGTACATCTTTTGAGAGGTTATTGCAGCAAGCATCCTAAGCTTTGGGATGAGCACTTGCATTACATTCAGCATGCTTACAACTGGGCCAAGCACTCTTCTACAAATACTTCACCTTTTGAAGCTTGCTTTGGGTATTTGCCTAAGTCACCTTTAGATTTCATTATTGAGAAGGATGTTGCCATTGATGGGCATAGTGACATTGATAAAGCTCACATGTTCATTGAAATAATTTAGCTCATACATCAGCGGGTTCAAGAACAGCTTGAAAAAAGTCAAGGCAAGTACAAGGAGAGGCATGAAAAACACAGATTTGATCATAAGTTTCAAGAAGGAGATGAGGTATGGTTGCATATTAGTAAGGAAAGAATGCAAGGAGAAGGTAAAAAGTTGAAGCCTATTCATTATGGTCCATTCAAGATCCTTGAAAAAGTTGGAAATAATGCTTTTCAACTAGGTTTGCCTTCATATATGCAAATGTATTCTGTTGTGAATGTGTAAAATTTACATTTGTATGAACCTCCTTTAATTTATGATTATGAAAGTGACATTCAACTACCATCCATAGAGGATTTCTCGCCTGAATTTTTGGATGAGCTGAAAGAGGATGCTATCTGTTAGCCACCCATATTTTTCAGTCATAGTAGTTGGTGGCTAAATTGTTCTTGGCAGCCTTCAAGAAACAAGTTTGAATCTTGAAAATTGTTGGTACTTGAAGCCTGCTGGTGAGATCACGAACTACTGTTTGGTTCTACATTTTCTCCATTCCCTCTGCCTCTGATATACCATGAAAATCCTAATCAAATATTGCCGCATTCTTCCCCCTTTCCTTTTTCCCCTTCTTCCACTTTTGCCTCATTTCTTCGAGTATCCTTTGAAATAACCCATTAAACCCTTTTATTCCCCTTATTCCTCCGTTAATTTCATTTCTTAAAGATCAAAAACTCACTTTTTGATCTATCGGAACCTTTTCTTTTCTTACAAAATTATTCAAAAACCATAGAAAACATACATTTTCTATGTGTTGGGCTTTAGCCCCTCAGGCTAAGCACCTTTCTTTTTCTCCTTCCATATGTCCCCACGCCGGAACCGCATGCTAACCCACCAGGCGCTTAACTTCGGAAATAATTCATTACCCGAAAAACATTGAAAACCTTTATAAGTTGCAAAGACGGGTTTGTTCTATTTTTTCCACCAAAGAAAATAATATTAAAAACTCCGCCGTTGATCTGTCCCACGGATCAGCGGTGCGGAGTGTCCCGTCACCTGGTGGACCCCTCCCCCTGTTCCGCCGCGCTGTTTTCCTTTCCTACCAGTATTTTCCCGCACCACCTTTCGTCCAGAGGTGGTTTTGTGCCGTCGGCCAGCGATTCCACGCGCCGACTGACACGTGTTCTCCACCTCACCCCGAAAAACACCATGCTGTGTCCATGTCCCGCGCATTAAACATAGTCCCATGGCCACGCAGCGGGATTCCTCCCTGCCGTCGGATCTGGGCCCTCCCATCCGACGGTCCCCGATCATCTTTTCCGTTCGTCCTTTAACCGATTCGCTCGCCCGTTAATTTTGCCCCGGCGCGTTTAAAATCAGATCCCCGCCGTCGATCTCTGTAGATCGACGGTCTGCATCTCCTCTCCCGATTCCATTACACGGTCCACTTGCCTCTTCGTTGACCGTTTGATTTGCTCCCAACCGTTGATCGCAATTCGATCAACGGTCACGATCTCTCCATCCACCCGCACGCCCTTCGATGCAGTATATCCATATAAACGCAGGATTTCCTCATTTTTCTTGTATTTTGCAGGTTTTGAAAGGTTTTTCTTCGTATTTCATGAAAATCTAAAGGATCGGGGTGACGACTCCAGTCCTTCCGATTTGTCCAGGAAATCGATCATGCGGAGAAGAACAGAGATATTTCCAAAGCCTCATGAACTTTGGTTGCCACACGTCCCTGCGAAGCTTGAAGAATGCCATCAATGTCAGAGCAGAGAAAGAGTATCGGATTAAAGATAAATTGAACCAGAGTAGTGGTTTTGTGAGAAGAGTGGCGGGGATTATGGCTAAGACGGTTATCAAAAGCCTAATCCCCGGCTCAGAACACAGATTAAAGCAAACCTAAAAGTGTTCGGCAGACAGATCGCCTCCACCGCCATACATCGAGGCGAATTGATTCCTCAACCACCACAGTGCCACCTATTACCTCAGAAAGCTCAAACAGAGGATGAATTTATTGAACAGGATCAGATATTATGCCTCGAACAACCAAAGAAGTTATTACTGCATCAGATTTCAACGACAAAATGTTTACAGAGTAACCCTAACAGTACGCAGAGCCTCAAAGGTCAATATAAGCTCTCTTCGAGCTTACTTC
The DNA here is from genome assembly GCA_034641835.2 of Pinus albicaulis. Classification (NCBI taxonomy): domain Eukaryota; kingdom Viridiplantae; phylum Streptophyta; class Pinopsida; order Pinales; family Pinaceae; genus Pinus; species Pinus albicaulis. The sequence continues at coordinate 1,572,703,570 of CM076580.1, forward strand.
TTAAGTATAAACACATTAATGCAATATAACACCTGTAGAATTTCTTCATCGAACCTTTCGGGGTCAGGAAGACATTAATTCTGCATTGATTGTGTTTGAGATCTTTTAAACAGATCTCACCTCCTCATCCTCCTATAAATACTTCAATAGAAGATGAGTGAGGGGTTGGATTAGTTGGTTGTCAATGTAATTGCTGAAGCGCTGTAGCTATTTTCGAGTGGAAAACTCTTGACCCAGAAGAAGTAGTTTCATGGCCTCTCGGAGCTCGCTGTACCGAGAAGCTAGGTCAAGAAAGATGATTTAAAACACCTGATTTTCATGATTGTAACCGGATTGAAGCAATCAATACAAGCTGATTTATGGGATCCCGGTCTGCGCGATGGTGATGTTATTCTCAATCGTAACTTGTCATTTTATTTCCGTTTTCGATTTGTTTCATGTTTCCACTATAAAGAACAGTTTAAACAGTGTTAGAGTTTGCTGTACACCAGTGACCTTCTCTGGATGAAAAATCTTTATCCCAATGTTTTCTTCTTATTGTGTTATTTAGAAATGATTTAATTCAGTCTAAGCACAGAGATGCTGGCATTCCCTCATCTTTTCGTCACTGCTGAATATTATTTTTAAATGTTACTTTCATATATGTTGCGTAAGGAATGAATTGAGGAAATCAAAGGTTAGCCCTGAGTCCCTTTCTTGTTTTCTCAACTATTTGTCTGTTTCCCTTAGGATGTGTCAAAAGCTGACTAGTTTCAAAGTACTTACCATATCCTAGTTTGCTTCTATGTTTTCCTTAAGTGCCTGGTCAAAGGCTGGCTAGTTTCAAAGTACTTACCAGATCCTGGGCTGCTCTTTGTTCTGCATCTGTTATTTCCCTTTCTTATTGTATCACCCCATTCCATAAATCAAATTTTAAAGAGATCCTTAGGCATAGATGACTTGCCCCATAGACCACTCTTGAACCTGATTGTTCCAATTAAATCCTCTTATGACTCCATAGCCCAATGGACTGAAAACTTGCCATCATTTTTCTTCTTGATCAAAGCTTACTCTTTTTCTTGCAACTTCTCACTTTTGAACCTATTTGCATATAGATCTTTCGCCTCAGACAGCAACTATGTTCAACCATCCAAAAAACCAAACAAACACTTGGTCTTCATAACTAGCCTAACATCATCACCCTAAACTTCAAAGACAATATCCATCTTTGCACATATTGGAGAGATCCCTCTCCGGATTCAGGAGGGCTAGATCCTAGAATCCCAAAGTTGGTTGAAACGATGTTAACTCTGTAATCGGACTTTGCCAATCTTGCTTGTTACAGAGACCTAACATTTATGGCGACTCCGCTGGGGACATGATTTGAGTTCTCGTCTTTTTCCCCTTTATTTTCATATAACACCTTGAGAGTAAAAAGCAGCCTTTCCAAGCACTACCAAAGAATGGTAATCATGATAAAACTTGTTTGAATCCGTGACAAACTAGGTCGATCCTAGGGTTCTTTTAAGTTTTTATCTAACCTTGGAAAATCAGCTGAGCTTAGCCATAAGGATAGACTGTCTTTGTTTCATAACCATAGCTAAGTTTTGAGACAAAGTTAGGACATTCTTCTAAATCACAATATAAACAATTCAGAAAATACCAAAAACATTTCAGATTGGTAAGTAAAACACTAATTTTTATATCTTGAATACGTCTTTCATGTGTTTTACCCTATACTCTTAGACAGAGTCTGGAAAGGGCCGGGTAGCCTCTGGATCTCATCCTCTTTTGGGGTGACATATCTGGTGAATGCCCTCCCAGTCAATCTCTGGTTAGAGTTGGTTGTGTTTTGAGATATCTCTGAAAAGGAATGTCTCATAGACACTGTGGTGGATAGTGTACTCCTTGGAGAACACTTTGAGCCTTCCACCTGGCGACTCCACCATCCTGAACAGACCTTAAAGACTCCACTGGAAAGAGCCCTTATCATTTTAAAATTATTCAAATTCAGTTAAAGGACTGCAGGATTCGTATTGAGAGAACATAGTAGTTAACCGTCTAAAGATTGTCATATCTGGTTGAAATTTCTTGTTTAGATTGGGTCTAATCACATAAACATTGTGGCTCCTAAAAAGATTCATACTAGAGCCCATCCTGACCCAGACCCTCCTGAAATAGTTGATAACCCTGAAAGAATTCTTAGGAAGTCTCCTAGAATACAATCTTCGACTATCTTCAGACCACCCCTGAGAGCCAATTCAGTTCCTGAAAACCTTTCAGCTCTTCATAAATCACAAATTGACTTATTAAACCCATTTAGAACTAGGTCGTTTGGTGATTTAGATCAATTAGATTCTGAGCCTACCCGTTCATCTCCCAGAACCAGCGAGACTCTTGAGAATAGAGAATCAACACCCCCAGATTTACATTTCTTACATAACCTAGGTGTCCCTCATCCGAGATCAGCTCAGAGATCTACTGCTGTTCCATCCACTTCTGTTCATCTTTCATCCACTGTTCAAACCACTCCGCTTCAACCCACACCTCCACTTGTAAACCCACCCCCACCACAAATAATTGCAGCATGGTATGCTCCCGTAGTCCTTCCGGTACCATTAGTCAATCTTCCACAGGACTATCAGTCCAAAATTCCATTATATGATGCTAATAATACCACAACAACATCTCAGCATGTGGACAAGATGAATGACTACTTTGACAGAAATGAAATTGATAATGACTCTGTCAAAATCAGATTGTTTGCTCAAAGTTTGGGGGGAGAAGTGAGAAAATGCTTTAAAGGTTTAACTCTACATTAACGAATTCTCTCCAAGCCTTCCATCAATCATTCTTAAACAAATGGGAAGTAAGAAAAAAATCCTCTCCAAGTCCTCGTCGACTATAACAATCACCATAGAAACCCCGGGGGAAAGTGTACAAGCTATTGCACCGTATTCAATGTTATGTATAATGCACTTTCCCGAACTAATTCTCCTCAGTGGTTCAAGCCTCAAATAAATTTCCCCCCGGAAGGGTTTGATCCAGACATGACATATTCTCTCAGAGAAAGAGTCTTTGCAACACTTGAAGACATGCAAAGAGGTGCCCTGTCTGTAGAGGTGAACCTTATGGAGAAAAGAGCAAGGATGAAAGCTGAAAAGAAAGTATCTTTTAGAGAAGAATCCACCCCTTCTACTTCGAGCTCAAAGATGGAAAGAATGATGGAAGAAATGATGAAGAAAATGAGCATTCTGGAGAGAGCACAAGCAAGTCTAAATCAAAATGCTCCTCAAAACAGAAATCAAAACCAGAATCAGAATCTTAGAAGAAATCAGCCTCCAAACAGACCCAGGGAAGATGATCAGCAGATCATTCCTCCCTTTCATCAGAACTTTTTAAGTGAGGTTGAGCAAATAGATCAAATAACAGAGGAAGATGATATAAACTTGTTTGGGGTAGATGATGATGACTTTGAGGTTCATTATGATAAGAAACAAGGCCTTTATACGCCTTACGATGACAGAAGAGATGATAATCAGAATTACTATCAAAACATGGAAAACGCTGTCATAGAGCCTTTAAGGGAATACGAACTCAGAAGTAAATCTAATCAACAGACCCCCAATAATAAAACCTCTGACAAACCTTCTCAAAAATACACACGACCAAGACTAAAACAATCGTACAAAAGGACAAAACAAAGGTCGTTGATTCCGGGTACTTAAGTAAAGAGAAAGACACTCAAAATATTGAAAAACAGAGTGAAAATACTAGTAGTACAGCACCTCGCTAGTACTCGCAAAAGTAACTATTTCAACCGTAGACAAACCAAATCGCTAGTTTAGTGGCCGATAAAGGTGGTGAAACAAGGCCGAAGTCAATGCTCTGAAAAGTCAATGCTCTAAAATGTCAAAACCTTTTCAACCTCGGAACAAGAAATCTCAAAGATCAAAAAATCGTCTTTCGATCGAGTTAGCTGCCCAACATGTATATAGGTCCAAAATTTTGAAGGCTTTAAACTTAGAAGACAATGAAGACACACTCAATCTTAATGATGACCAACCAGAGCTCATTTTTGGTCCAAAGATTGAAGGAAAGTTCCAAGAGGGTCCTGTCCCTCCCTTTTATGTAAGCTTAAACGTTCATGACAAAATTCTTCATAATGCTATGCATGACTCAGGCGCTTCCCATAATTTAATGCCAAAAGCTGTAATGGAAAGCCTGGGTCTTGAAATTACCAGACCCTACAAATATTTGTACTCCTTTGACTCAAGCAGAGTTAAGTGTCTAGGATTGATAAAAGATCTCTGTGTTAACTTAGCCCAAATTCCATCCAAGTGTTTAGTCATGGATGTTGTTGTGGCTGATGTACCCCCAAAGTATGGAATGCTTTTATCAAGATCTTGGGGTGCTAAGTTACAGGGAACTATGAAAATGGACATGACCTATGCAACTATCCCTGTTTTTAATCAGACTAGAAGACTTTACAGGGAATCCCACATGCAGTACACAGTGACAAGTCAAGATCGGCCTCAAAACTCCCCTCTCTATGCTATAAACACGAGCCTTGATTCTTTTATCATGTTCAATGATGAAGCACTCACTGAAAAAATTGTTTCGAAAGAATCCACGGCTGGAGTTAAAGAGGAGGAAAATGATGCTGGATTGCCAAAACAGTCTACTGTGTCCGAAGGTCCTAGCAAATTAAACACAGATCTTGAACTGCAAGTCATCCCTCCATTGAACTTAAATTTTGGCAGTCAGGGAGACAGTCCTCAACCCGATGAAAAACTTGAGGAATCTAATGGTACAAAGTTCGTCCATCAAACTGAAAATCTGCCTCTCTGGACTATGTATTTTGATGGGTCATGCACCAAAACAAATGCAGGTGCAGGCGTCTGGATCACTAACACTGAAAACGATCATACAGAATGCATCTCATGCAAATTGAACTTTCAGTGTTCCAATCACAACATAAAGGTAATATGAATCCCTTCGGCCGCATCTTTTGAAAACTAGGTGCCAAGAGAATCGATGTTTATGGAGATTTTGAATTAATCATTAGGCAAGTTAATGGGGAGTATAATGCAAATCACCCCGTACTTAGAGAGTGGCTATGAATGACAGTTTTTATTGAACTAAAATATTCACTAAACACCTTATTCTTATCTCAAGGAAAGGATCACGCTGTCAGCTAATTTAGTTTTTGTTTTGCTAGAACTGTCCACACACAGATGACACTTCTCAGATAAAATTCAGACCAGCTATCCCGGATAACAAGAAATATTGGCAGGTGTTTGACGGAGATAAACAAATAGAAGACTTCATGCAACTCAGAAATGAGTTTGAACCCCATAGTTCAGATTCAGATTATGATACAGACTGCAGTGAAGAAAATTTTCTTGGCGAAGAAGAACCGTCTCCACAGCTGGTAGATATAAACTCTGTAATTATCACATCCACACGTGCTGTAATTAGTCTTAAACTTTAAATAAAGAGAATGGAAACTCAGCATTTAATTGATAAGCACATGGTTCAGTCTTCCAGAAACACTATTTGGATTTGATGATGTAACAACAACCAAAACTGAACTGCAGAACTAAGTGAAAGAAGGAATGTAATATAGGCAAAGAGGAGACTGATTGATTAACTATCAAAACCTTGTCACCACAAACTCAAATACATTGAGTTGTTTAAAGAATTTTCTGATTTTTTTGCATGGATTTACGAAGATCTTAAATCCTATGACACTGAAATAATACAGCATAAAATTCCCCTCAAAGAAAACCAAAAACCTTTCAAACAGAAACCGCGCAGAATAAACCATGTTCAGTTGCCTTTGGTTCAGAAGGAGATCATGAAAATGTACGATGCTGGTATTATTGTCCCTATTAGATATTCCGAGTGGGTCTACCTAGTGCCTACGAGAGTAAGACCGAGAAACTGTGCTTTGTGGCATCAGGAACTTAAATGCTTCATTAAAGGATACAACTACCTCCTTTGGCCCAAGATGGATCATATTTTGCAAGGGTGGTAGGTCTAAAAGAATTTAAATTTTTGCCTGACGTTTACTTCCCGATGCAACCTCCGAAGTCCTAGTCCACCCCGATGATCAGTTAAAGACAACTTTTACTACACCATGGGGCACTTTCATGTATGTGAAAATGCCTTTTGGTTTAATGAATGCTGGAGCAACCTTTCAGAGAGCCATGGACATAGCATTCTCGGAAGAATTAGGCTTCTTCATCATTATTTATCTTGATGATGTAACTGTGTTTTCAAAAACAGATGAAGAACACTTAGAACATTTGAGAAAAGTTTTCGAGAAGTGCAGAAGATTTGGGATATCTTTGAACCCCAAGAAGACTTTATTTGGTCTCCAAGAAGGTAAGCTTCTTGGGCATATCATTTCAGAGCAGGGCATAAAGATAGATCCCATGAGGATTGAGGCCATTCTGAAAATCTCCCATCCTCGGAATATCAAAGAGTTGTAGTCTTTCATAGGAAAGATAAAAATTTTAAGAAGGTTCATCCCCAACTTGGCTGAGCTCCTTAGAAATATCACGAACATGTTGAAAAGGGAGCAAGGGGTAAAATGGACCGCAGAAGCGAAGACATCCTTTGAACTGGTTAAACAAGCGTTAACCAAAACACCAGTTCTCATAAGTCCCGATTTCTCCAAAGATTTTTATATCTTCTCATTTGCATCAGAACATACTATAACTGCTGTCCTTTTACAGAAAAATCCACAAGGACAAGAGCAGCCCATTGCATTCTTTAGCAAGGCATTGAGGGACGCCCCTTTGAGGTATAATATTATGGAAAAACAGGCTTTTGCCCTGGTGAAAGCTCTAAAAGACTTCAGGGTGTACATCCTTCACTCACATATCATTGCCTTTGTCCCAAATTCAGTGGTAAAGGACATTTTAACCCAGGATCCAGACGGTAAGAGAGGTAAGTGGATTGCTGTTATTCTTGAGTATGATTTAGAGATTAAACCCACTGAGCTTATCAAAGGTCAGGGTCTAGCTAGGCTAATGGCGGAATCAAATTGTGAAGTTCTTGATATTAATATGATTAATTCTTTGGATGACCAAGAAGAATTATCAACTCCCATTGTTGAAGATTATTTTGCGAATTCTCCTTGGTATACTGATATTGTTTATGTTTTGCTTAATTTAAACACACCTCCTAGTTTATCCAAAACAAAGGCAAGATTCCTAAAGTTAAAAGTTGTAAACTATTGCATTATTGATAAATGTCTTTATTGGAAAAATGCTAGTGGTATATTGCTTAAATGTTTGCCTGAGTTTGATGCAGAAAAGGTTAAGCAGGAATTCCATGGAGGAGAGTGTGGAGGCCATTTGTACTGGAAGTCGACAGCCAACAAGATTTTGAGGGCTGGTTTCTATTGGCCTACTATTTTTCCTGATGTACATAAACTGACAACCACTTGCCATAAATGCCAATTGTTCGAAGGCAAGAGAAAATTGCTACCCCTTCCTCTGCATCCAATTACTGTTGAAGCCCCTTTTCAACAGTGGGGACTTGACTTCATAGGAGAAATCCACCCACCATCCTCTGCCCAACATAAGTGGATCCTTACTGCCACAGACTATTTTACTAAGTGGATAGAAGCCATTCCTTGTCGGCAGGCCAATGATTCAGTTATCATAAAATTTATAGAAACCAATATCCTTTCCAGATTTGGCTGTCCTACCAAGATCATTACAGATAATGCAGCAGCATTTCGATCAAAGAAAATGGTCGAATTCTGTTATAAGTATCAGATAACATTGGGGCACTCTACTGCCTATTACCCTCAAGGTAATGGACTTGCCGAGTCTTCCAACAAAAGCTTAGTGAACATAATAAAGAAACTGTTGGAAGACAACAAGAAGTCTTGGCATACAAAGCTGGTTCATGCACTTTGGGCTGACAGATTGACTATGAATAAATCCATTGGTATGTCACCCTTCCAGCTTGTGTATGGTACAGAGGCAATTTTTCCCAGCAGCCTTGGTGTACCAGTCATGAAGTTGATTCAAGAGTTGCAGACTGAAGAGAATGACATAATCAGAAGGATAAATCAGACTATTCATCTTCAACAAACCAGAGAGGAAGTATACAACAAAGCATTACAAAAGCAAGACAGTATCAAGAAGATATTTGACAGAAGAACAAAGGCCAGCAACTTCAAAATTGGGGACAAAGTCTTAAAGTGGGACTCAAAGAGGGAAGACAAGGGAAAGCATGGTAAATTTGACAATCTATGGCTTGGCCCTTACTCCATTCATTCAGTAGCTGGAAACAATGCTTTCTTCTTACAGGAGCTGAATGGGACAGAATTATTTGGAGGTCCTGTTAATGGCAGGATGCTTAAACATTACCTTTCTTGAAAATACTTCATGTTGAAGCCTTTTTTCCTTTTCCATTGTAAATACTTCACCCATCATTGCATTTAAAATTATGAAAAATCAAAAAATACAAAAACACACAGAAAAAGAAAAGAGGGCAGAAATGAAAAACAAGAAAGGCAAGGCCCCATGCCAAAAAAGAGAAATGACTCGGAAAGTGCGCAAGCCGAAATGCCACTCCTCAAAACACACTTCTAATTGGTCAAACTGTTTAATCTTGACTGATTAGCTTTCAATTTTCTGCTGATAGGGTAGCAAATTTGATTTGCCAAATTGTTTAATCTTGGCTTATCAGTAGATAGAGTAGGGTAGAAATCAAGGTTCAAATAAACTCAAAATCTGAACCAAAGTTTCCAAAGAGATGACTCGAAACTACTCCAATTTCTGAGTCAGAAAGAAAGGACCTGGTTCTAATTCACTCAAAATTTGAACCATAAGAGAAACAAAGATAGCTCACCAAAAGGAAAAAGCAAGAACAGAGCTATAAAAATAAGAAAAGGCCATAACAATAAAATTTCAGATCTTAAGCCTTCTGTTTTAATTTTAAATTTCTGCAAATAAAAATCTATGTGCAGCTTGTCTTTATGCCATAGATCATAGTAAGTCAAACAGCTCAATCTTGACTTGGCTATTTTTAAATTTCTGTTGTAGAATTTAGAGAATGAAAGTTTGTCGGACTGTTTAATCCCGACAAACAGTAGAATAGGTAGAGGAATGTCTGAACTCAACTGTTTAAACTGAGTTTGGGGAGAAATAAGGAGTAGAAGTAGATTAGATTTACTGCTTTCAAAAGAATAAAATGTTGTGTTAAGAGTTTTCCAATCCAAGTGCACTCTGATGAAGAAAAAATGTTAGATCAGTAGGATTGGGGTAGGTAGAAGTTGTATTGAGGAAATTCATCTCTCTTTAAAAAATGACTGACCTTATTTTGTCCATAAGAAAAGCAAGAGCAAGCGATCAGACACCAGTCAGCATCCGAGAGAAATCAAGTCTGAATTCTTGACGTCTTATAGAAAACGCCATCCCCAAGTGGAGCCACTGTTAGCCACCCATATTTTTCAGTCATAGTAGTTGGTGGCTAAATTGTTCTTGGCAGCCTTCAAGAAACAAGTTTCAATCTTGAAAATTGTTGGTACTTGAAGTCTGCTGGTGAGATCACGAACTACTGTTTGGTTCTACATTTTCTCCATCCCCTCTGCCTCTGATATACCATGAAAATCCTGATCAAATATTGCCGCATTCTTCCCCCTTTCCTTTTTCCCCTTCTTCCACTTTTGCCTCATTTCTTCGAGTATCCTTTGAAATAACCCATTAAACCCTTTTATTCCCCTTATTCCTCCGTTAATTTCATTTCTTAAAGATCAAAAACTCACTTTTTGATCTATCGGAACCTTTTCTTTTCTTACAAAATTATTCAAAAACCATAGAAAACATACATTTTCTATGTGTTGGGCTTTAGCCCCTCAGGCTAAGCACATTTCTTTTTCTCCTTCCATATGTCCCCACGCCGGAACCGCGTGCTAACCCACCAGGCGCTTAACTTCGAAAATAATTCATTACCCGAAAAACATTGAAAACCTTTATAAGTTGCAAAGACGGGTTTGTTCTATTTTTTCCATCAAAGAAAATAATATTAAAAACTCCGCCGTTGATCTGTCCCACGGATCAGCGGTGCGGAGTGTCCCGTCACCTGGTGGACCCCTCCCCCTGTTCCGCCGCGCTGTTTTCCTTTCCTACCAGTATTTGCCCGCACCACCTTTCGTCCAGAGGTGGTTTTGTGCCGTCGGCCAGCGATTCCACGCGCCGACTGACACGTGTTCTCCACCTCACCCCGAAAACCACCATGTTGTGTCCATCTCCCGCGCATTAAACATAGTCCCATGGCCACGCAGCGGGATTCCTCCCTGCCGTCGGATCTGGGCCCTCCCATCCGACGGTCCCCGATCATCTTTTCCGTTCGTCCTTTAACCGATTCGCTCGCCCGTTAATTTTGCCCCGGCGCGTTTAAAATCAGATCCCCGCCGTCGATCTCTGTAGATCGACGGTCTGCATCTCCTCTCCCGATTCCACGATACTCGGGCCCACTCGCTCTTTGTTGACCGTTGGATTTGCTCCCAACCGTTGATCGCAATTCGATCGACCCGTCACGATCTTCTCCATCCACCCGCACGCCCTTCATGCGCATAATCCGTTATAAACGCGTGATTTCCTCATTTTCTTGTATTTTTATGTGTTTTGAAAGGTTTTTCTTCGTATTTCATGAAAATCTAAAGGATCGGGGTGACGACTCCAGTCTCTTCCGATTTGTCCAGAAATCGATCATGCGCAGAAGAACGTAGATATTTCCAAAGCCTCATGAACTTTGTTGCCACACGTCTGCGAAGCTTGAAGAATGCCATCAATGTCGTACAGAAATTTATAAAAGTTATATCGATTAAAGGGTATTATGAGTTAACCTTTATAGTGGTTTTGTGAGAAGAGTATAGGAGGATGGCTAAGATTTTTGCTATCAAAAGCCCAATCCCTACTTCGTAACACCTGACAAACAAACTTAAAAGTGTTCGGCAGACAGATCGCCTCCACCGCCATACATCGAGGCGAATTGATTCCTCAACCACCACAGTGCCACCTATTACCTCAGAAAGCTCAAACAGAGGATGAATTTATTGAACAGGATCAGATATTATGCCTCGAACAACCAAAGAAGTTATTACTGCATCAGATTTCAACGACAAAATGTTTGCAGAGTAACCCTAACAGTACGCAGAGCCTCAAAGGTCAATATAAGCTCTCTTCGAGCTTACTTCTTAAGTATAAACACATTAATGCAATATAACACCTGTAGAATTTCTTCATCGAACCTTTCGGGGTCAGGAAGACATTAATTCTGCATTGATTGTGTTTGAGATCTTTTAAACAGATCTCACCTCCTCATCCTCCTATAAATACTTCAATAGAAGATGAGTGAGGGGTTGGATTAGTTGGTTGTCAATGTAATTGCTGAAGCGCTGTAGCTATTTCTGAGTGGAAAACTCTTGACTGTAAATAGTGGTTTCATGGGCTCTTGGAGCTCTGCTTGTAACAGATAGGTTAGGCTGTGAAGAAAGATGATTTAAAACACTGGATTTGAAGATTGTAACCAGCTTGATGCAATCAATACAAGCTGATTTATGGGATCCTGGTCTATGCCGATGGTGATGTTATTCTCACTGTAACTTGTCATTTTATTTCTGTTTTCGATTTGTTTCATTTTCCACTATAAAGAACAGTTTAAACGGTGTTAGAGTTTGCTGTACACCAGTGACCTTCTCTGGCTGAAAAATCTTTATCCCAATGTTTTCTTCTTATTGTGTTATTTAGAAATGATTTAATTCAGTCTAACCACAGAGATGTTGGCGTTCCCTCATCTTTTCGTCACTGCTGAATGTTATTTTTCAATGTTACTTTCATATATGTTGCGTAAGGAATGACTTGAGGAAATCAAAGGTTAGCCCCCGAGTCCCTTTCTTGTTTGCTCAACTATTTGTCCGTTTCCAGATGTGTCAAAAGTCAATGCAGTTTCAAAGCACTGCCGCATCCTAGTTTGTTTATGTGTTTTCCTTGCGTTCGGTCAAAGGCTGGCTAGTTTCAAAGTACTTACCAGATCCTGGACTGCTCTTTGTTCTGCATCTGTTAATTCCCTTTCTTATTGTATCACCCCATTCCATAAATCAAACTTCAAAGAGATCCTTAGGCCTAGATGACTTGCCCCATAGATTACTCTTGAACCTGGATGTTTCAATTAAATTCCCTTATGACTCCATAGCCCAATGGATTGAAAACTTGCCATCATCTTTCTTTAGAATCAAAGCTTATCTTGTTTACTTGCAACTTCTCACCTTTGAACCTATTTGCATATAGATCTTTCCGCCTCAGACAGCAACTATGTTCAACCATCCAAGAAAACCAAACAAAACCCTTGGCCTTCATAACTAGCCTAATATCATCATCCTAAACTTCAAAGACAATATCCATCTTTGTACATATTGGAGAGATCCCTCTCCGGATTCAGGAGGGCTAGATCCTAGAATCCCAAATTTGGTTGAAATGATGTTAACTCTGTGATCGGACTTTGCCAATCTTGCTTGTTACAGAGACCTAACACTATCCTTGATAGAAGGACACGCACTTCGAAGAGGGGAAATGTTGATTATCTTCAGGTTGGTCTTAAAGGCAGCAAATCGAGTAAGGCAAAGTGGATTGAGGTGGAAAAGGTGAGGCATATGTACCCTCATCTTCTTAATAGGTAATTGAAGGCTTTTGGGATCCAAAAGCTTCCCAATGGGGAGGTGTGATCAGGTGATCATGTCCAAGATGGAAAAAATGATCTAAATTGGAACTACTCAGAATTGGTTGCAAACTGAACGACTAGATAGGCCTCGTCATTGCGATTCTGGCGCCATGAATGGGACCCAAATCCAATGTTGTATGAAGAAGATATTGAAGTTTTAAAACGCCCAATAACCTTCAAAACAGGTCTTTTGAACTCAGAAATTTGTCATTTTCAAAAAAAAATTATGTGGCAAAAATTTCAGTTTTATATGGTTTTTGGGGGCCCTATCAGAGGGTGCCACATGGCTTGCCTGGAGGCTGCCACGTGGCCCCAAACCCAAGGTTCAATTCTTGTTCAAAAATTATTTTGGTGCACAGAGCCGACCCGACTTGAATGGATTCGGGTCACCCTGAACGCATTCGGGTCACCAAATAGTGGGCAGCGATGAACGAGATCTCATTAAGGTGAAAACGTAGTCGGGTTAGCATTGGTGAACACGTTTTGGTCAGTCGGGCAGAGGACGACCCGACCCGAACGCAAATGGGTCAGGTTATAGCGTTGTCGTTTGAACGTTTGAACTGGTGGAAAATGTAAAGTTTAGCCCTCAGGGCTTAAGGCAGAAGACCTGTGGCCTCACGCCAGGACCATGGGCTTAAAGCCTTACACCAGCAAAATTTGTAAAGGGGCTAGCCCTCAGAGCTAGCCTCAACCTCAATATGACCAGTAGCGAAAAACCAAGGGCGCAGCATTTAAAACCGTAACTGCGCGGTTCGGAGGGGCCATGTGGCCAAGTCTTCACATTTAATGTGAATGGATAAGTCATAGTTTGTTCGACGGTTAGTGCAAAACCACATGTGACCACCCACAGTGACATTTAACTTAACTAATAGTGGTTTCTACCTAACTTGGCATGCTCCATCAAATTTGGCAGAAGTTGCCTTTTTTATCAATGATAACTGGAGTTTATCCAAATTTGGTGGAGTTTTCAATTAATATTGGGCAGAAAATTGTGGAGGTCATATCTTCTCCAATATTGGACCAATTTGAACGAAATTTTGGTAAATTTTGGGTATTCTAAGCATTCTGAGAATTCTGGAGTCAATGGGACAGGTTTCAGAGCTAACAGAGGTGTTCTTCAGCCATTTTTTCTTCAGGGAAGCTTGGAGAGCAATTAGGGCCATGAGAGAAATGGAGCTGCATTGGGCTACAGTTCACTATTTGAGGTGAAATAAAAGCCATAATTAGCTTATTTTTGTCTTCTGAATTCATTTTCACAGCTATTTCAGCCTTTTTAGGCTTCTTTCTTAATATAAAACCAATTTGAGCAACCTAATAGAGCAAGGACATGCCCATTGGGAGCCTTGGACCCGATAGATGTAGCCCAGGAGGGGTGAACTGCCTCATCATTTTGTTGTGTTGTTATGGTGAAGTTATTTTTCTGTGTATTTCTGATTCAATATGTTAAACAGTAATTTTAATTAACATTCCCTCACACATAAACTAAAAAACAATTACCAAAAACACTTTGTTTAATTTGCAAGACATGACAAACACTTTGCACACTTAATTAAAAGGAAATGAATACTTTGAATAGCAGATACAAATAGTTTCATTTTCAGATCACATAAGCACTCCAAAATTAGTTACGCAATCTAATAAAAAGATATCTCGTCTCATCCAAACTAGTGAATTGAGATTTTTTTAGGGAAAGAGACCGAAGGGAGCCCACAGCACAGCAGTGCCGACAGTGGGCTGCGTATTTGAACATCGTACAACAGCAGCAACTAAAAAACATCGCCAACAGTTGAGCTAGCTTCCGAAGTATACCACATATCAGACACAGTAGCAAGGGACCAAGGCAAGCTTTTCTCCTAGCCTTAGAGAAGAAAGAGAAGAAGGAGAAGAAGAGCCAGAAGAAGAACCAAAAGAGGAACAAGAAGAAGAAGAGGAAGAGAGAAAGGGCTAAGGAGAAATGAAAGAAATGGAAATAGAGATAGAAGTCATAAAGGTAGCATAAAGTGAGCAAGAATAAGACTCACAACACAACACCACATCCCCTCAAGACAAAGAGGTAGGTTCCACCTTAGCACCTCTAAGCGCAAAGAGAAAAAGTCAGACCTTTTTGTATTTCATAGTTGACAAGATTCAGAGGATATGTCAAAGAGAGATAGAAACTCCTCCCACGAGCCTGACTATCATTGAAGAATCACCAAGGGAGGAGGAAAGAATCAGAGAAACAGTTCTGAAGGAGTAGTTACAGAAGGCACAGGAAGAGAATGTAGCACTGAAGGAGAAATTGCAACAAAAAGGGTAGAAAGTAGCCACCATGGTATACTTATGCATAGAATCCCTTCAACATAGATTCCCTTCTAACTCATATGTTGTGTACCTCAAGTAGAAATGGTTCCTATTTGAAATCAAAACTCTAGCCTCCCATGGATCCCTACTTTTCTAAGAAAGCTAACATGGTCGATCAGGAAAATATGGCAGAGTTTTATGTGCATAACCTTGTGTTGAAAAATCTGGATACTTGGGATCCCAATCCTACAATGGGGGATATGCAGTTGGTGGCTTTAGTATGTTGGATGATGAATGGGGACACTAGAGAAAAAGAGATATGGAGGGTCATGAGAAGAAGAAATAAAGAACCCTTACATATTAGACCAGAATTGTTCAGCCCAAGAGGATTCATCCTTAACCGTCGAGAGATTGAAAGGGACCTTGCACTAGTTGAAAGCTACCTTCAGACTCAAACACAGGTAATAGGCCACTTTGATGACATTTCTAGGCAGATAGAATATGAGTGCATTATGGCCAACCAGAGGAGATGGAACAAACTCCCTCACAACCTCAAGAATAGGGAGTACCATACCCCATAAAGACTGAGGGGTGCATTGGAAAGGACACCATTATACAAGAGGGCCATGCAAGCCAAAAAGATCCAATGGTTGGGACTAAAGCTCAAACCACCTTTGCTGCTGGGGTTGAATAATGAAAAGGACACAAATGCACAAGATAGAGAATGGGAGAATGAAGAAAAGAATAATGGTTTTTACCCCCTTGGGGAAACTCCCACACTTCTTCCTCAGGAAATATGGGGGGTTGTCAAAGCCTTGAAGGAAATGCAGGAGGAGGATTAGCTTCTCAGAGGATGAGCAAGAATTCAGTAGGGGGGTGATCATGAGCTCCATCATTAGACATATTTGGAGGGGTTAATGGTCACCTTATTTCCTTCTTAGATCTCTTTTTCTTGTATTTTTATTATTATTTTGTTTTATGATGCTAATATAGGTAATGATTAAGGCTAACATACTTTGAGTGCCCAATATGAGGTTGAGTATAGAAAATCATGAATTATTAGCATTTTTATAAGGATTTTATCATCAAGACTTGGAGGAGACAACAAGGAGAAATTATAGGAGGATTGTCCACCCTCTTTAACTCTCAAAGGCAGCCAAAGGATCCCCAAGGATTCTCTCTAGAAATTCGAATTCCAGAGGCAGCAAATAAAATCAAAGAGGAATGGACTCAATCTTTGTATACTTGGAGTCAAGTGGACTCAATCACTATTTTATAGGGAGATGTTGGTAGCTACCCTGTAGAATAAATAGAGAAAAGCTAGAACTAGGAAGGGTCGGAACTTTGTTGCAAGCTATTGAGCTTTTTATTATTTTACTCAGTTAACAAACTTTCAGAAATGTATGAGGCTAGTATTTTATAAAATGAGAAGACTGATTTAAGTTTTAGAGAGATAGGCTTGTGGGTTAGGGCCCAATCCATGTGCCTCAACCTCTCTTTTGTATTTTTCTCTGCTTTCTGTTATTTCATTAGTCCTGCTTCTGATAATTTCATTTATGTTTCAAGTTGTTGTTTAGTTTTGTTTTTAGTGTGCCACTGTAGGTTTCATTTTCTTGTGAGTAATAGAATAGAGGAGAAAAACAAAAAAATTGTGGATCAAGACCCCCTTCTCATCTCTGTCAATAGAGATCGAGGAGGGTGAACCTTCCCACAGACCCAAAAAACTAACTTTTATTCACTGTTCCTGAATTTAAAAGTGGAGTTGCATTACCAATTTCCATTCTTCCTTTGCACGGTATTTTTACACATTTTTCAGTTTCTTTGCGCATAAGTTAGCAGGTTGATTGCAAGAATTTTTGTTAAAACCCCAAAGCAGCTTCGTGGTGCCTCCTCGCTTCATTCTCCATATCTGTCTTCATAATCTGTGCACTGCTGTTATGCCCTCCATTTCCGCTTTTTCCTGCTTATTCTCACTACTGCACCCACCTTCTTATTCATAAAAACACTTAAAATATCCAGCCCACCTTATTCCTTTGTTCTTATTGGTCACAGTTGCCTTACACTTTTTAACGCAAAATGCTTGAAAACCATTGAAATTCAACCTCCGCCTTTCCTCATCGAAACTCCTGCTACCGTACTTCGCAAATTGCACTTCAAGACCTTTTCCCTTTTTCTTTTAAGACTTACCACTCCAATGCCGATTGCGATAACTCTGTCGCATTGCACATCATAAATAGCATATTTTATTCGGTTCCCATTAACGCTTAACGCTTCAACCGCCGATTGCAATAATCCTTCGTGCTCCGCCACATCGCAAATCACATTTCATAACCTTTTTCCTTTTCTTTTAAGACTTACCGCTCTCGATGTTGATTGCAATATTGTCATCACACTCCACCACTGGTCCTACCACCACGTCACCCATCACAAATCACATTTTGCAACCTTTTCCCTTTTCTTTTAAGACTTACCGCTCCTGACACCAATTGTGATATTCTCTATAATTCGGCACATCTCAAATCGTAAATCGCAGTTTTTACCCCATCGCATTTCACACTTCGCAACTTTTACCCCGTCACATTTCACATTTCGCTCCTGCTCCCGAACATCGCTTCCGCTACTCCTCTTACTTTGCAATATTGTGATTGCGATATCATATATCACATATCTCACTTCCATCCACCATCACACTTTTCAAATCATTCTGCTCCAAAGCATTTTTGCACCATAATAAAGATTGAATAAGGTTTAAACCTGCTCTTTCCACCTCTAAGCCTTGTTTCATGTGTTGAGCCCTCCATTAGCTCCTTTAGCCTATTTCCCTCCAAACTACAAGCCACACTTTGTCAAGTTTAGTTTATCATGAATAGTTGCATGGTTAGAAGCATGATAGCATGGTAAATAGATCAGAGGATAAGTAGGGTGTGTTTAGTCAATTGAAATAGCTAGGCGCAACTTAGTTTAGTTTTTTTTTTTTAGTCATTTTCGCTGCAGTTAGATTAGTTTCCTTCCTATCATTTCCTTTCTGCAAATTAAATTAGTTTCATTCTTGTCATTTCCTTTCTGTCATTTCCTTCCAACAATTTACTTTCCATTTGTTCTCATAGTTTAATAAATATCACCCTTTCGTAAAGCAGAAGAGGATGACATGAACAAAGTGCATCTAGTGTGTATATAGCACTATCACCTCCAAGTTTGGATGAACCTCGGGTTGATAAAGTAAAGTAGGGAAGCCCCTGGGATCTGCAGCACTCTTGGTGCAATACCAGGGCTCACCAGTATGTGCCTCTCGAATTACATGTACCCTTTCTATTGTGGGTATGAAAAAAATTCCAAGGTGATACAACAGCTTTCCCTACAAATGATAGTTGTCCACCTGTGACATCAGTTAGTTTTGCATATATTTCTTTAAATTCATCATCGTTAGAGTATTGTTGAGCATAATTTTCAAAAGACAACAAAGCATTATGAAAAATAATAGAAGCAACAATAGGAGGGCGAGAGAGCATATCTGCTACTTTGTTACTAGTGCCCTTCTTATAATTTATTACTAGATGAAACTGCTGTAGAAAACCCATCCACTTGAAATGACGAGACTGTTGTAGCGTGGTCTGTGACTAAAGGTATTGCAAGGGCTGGTGATCCGTATGGATGATGGTTTCCTTACCGATCATGTAGTGTTTCCACATTTTCACACTTTGGACCAAGGCATACAGTTCCTTGTCATAAGTGGGATAATTGATGACAACCTGGGAGAACTTCTCCAAATGGTAACATATTGTCTTCTTCTGCTGCAACAATACAGCTCCCATGGCGTGCCCACTGGCAGCATTTTCGATCTCAAAAGGCTACTAGAGAATGGGTAAATCCAGGACTGGTGCAGTGCTTATTTTCTATTTTAGTGCTTCGAAGGACTTCTGCTGCTTTCCTCCCCATTGAAAGGCTTGTTTTATTCTTTTCAGTGTGTGTAAGGGTCATGAAATAACGGAGAAGTCGGCAATGAATCTCCTCCAATACTGTAATGCACCTAGAAAACTATGGACCTTTGTTATATTGGTAGGTTTAGGCCATTTTACAATCACCTCAACTTTGGAAGGGCCCATTTTTAATTGACCATTACCGATGATATGACCTAGGTAAACCAAAGAGGTTTTCCCAAAATCACACTTTGACAATTTTACATATAATTCTTCCCCTTTCAATACATCAAGCACTTTCTTTACATGGCATACATGTTCATCCCAGGTCCTACTAAAGACAATAATATCACCTAAATACACAAGGACAAATTTATCAATGAAAGGCCTAAAAATTCCATTCATGACCCTCATGAATGTGGCTAGAGTGTTGCACAGTCCAAATGGCATCACCATCCATTCGAACAACCCCTGTTTGGTCTTGAAGGCAGTTTTCCACACGTCTTACTCTGCAATTCTGACTTGGTGATAATCACTACACAAATACAATTTGGTGAAATAAATAGCATTCTTTAATTGATCTAACAAATGATCAATGCGAGGGAGAGGGTATCGATTTTTCACCGTGATTTTGTTTAGCGCCTGATAATCCACACACATCCTCCATGTACCATCTCTTTTGGTCACTAACAAAATCGGCGAGCCGCATGGAGAAGTACTTGGTGTTGGGTGTGGAGCATGATTATCTTGTTTATTTTGTATCACAGCATTGGACCCCTGTACCTGAATGGGGAAGCAATGCCACCTATAATTAAACGTTGCCTGGGGGGTCCAAGGGGGGGCGGCTGCGACTTTATGGAGCCCCCCCTTGGCGGGGGGTTTCAGGCGCGTTTCCCTCGAAGCTAAAAATAGATGTAAAATTGCCTTGTAAAAGTATAGTAATTTCTAGTCAATCTGGGCCATTCATTAGGTGGATGATCTGACAGTAGAAGTTATGTTTAGTTTAGGGTTTTTTTCCCTAGAAGAAACCCCTCACTTGTATGAGGGTATTGTATTGCGGTTGTGTATTTTATGTGTATTCTCAAAGCGAGAAACTGATAGGAAGACTGTGAGAGAGAACGGAGGATAATACAGCGGATCTACTATAGGTTGTGTCTCTTAATTTTGCTGGATAATATAAAGGAAGGACTGGCTATTCGAGGTGGACGTAGCCTAAACTAGGTGAACCACGTATATTTGTGTCTCTCTAGTTTTATGTGTTTTGCGTGCTTGTTTTTTCTGCATATTTTATGTGTTGCATTGCTCTGTAATATATAATTTTCTAACACTTGGCCGGATGACCCCTTGGCTCAACAATTCTTGTACCTGCTTTTTTATCTCCTCCATCTCAATAGATGACATCCTATACATACCAATGTTTGGCAATGGAGCATCATGCTGCAAATGGATCTCATGTTGGATTTTTCATTTCGGAGGCAATCCTCTGGGTTCCTGAAAAACTCATCATAGTTAGAAATAAATTCACATAATTCCTTTTTATGAGTTGGATCACATCCTCGGAAAGTGTCAAATGTTTCTGCATATTTTTCTCTCACAACCATGATCAAAAACCCCTTGCTAGAATTCACCAATCTCTTCATATGTCCTGCACTTACAAGACTGACACTAACCTTGGTTTGATGAGCTCTTACAATATACTCTACCCCATATTTTATGATTTGGTATTTATTTTCATGCCAAAATAAAACTGCTTTCTTGTTGTAAAGATAGGGACTCCCTAACACAATACCACATATATCCAATGGTGTGATATCCATTTCTACTTCATCCACCAGTTTAGAAGAAATTACAAATTTAACCTTACATTGCTTGGTTACATTTAATTTTACTTTGTCATGTATCCATCCAAGAAGATAAGGTTTTGGATGAGGCTTAACTTCTAAGCCTAACTTTTTAACCAAGGATTCTAAGATTAAATTTGCTTGAGAGCCTGAATCAAATAGATTTTCTACTTTTTTATGATTTATGACAACTCTAATATGAAACAACTCAATTTTCTTTCATTCATTAGGAAGAGGCACATATGTTGAACTAGTGCTTCCATGCGATTCAGAATTAACATTAAGAGAAAGAGTACCTTTTGTGTTTGTTTCTGTGATTATTGCCTCATCACGAGTCGGATCCAAGATCTTGCTGCACGGTTGCTACTGTCTTTTGCTTACCCTTTCCACCATATCTCTTTGGATTATTTTCTGAGTACAACTTCCAACAATGATCGTCGTCATGACCTTCCTTTTTGTAGTGAGTGCAATAAGTCTTTTCTCCTTCATCTTTCTTTATTGATGTCGTCTTCTTTTCCTTTCCGTTTCCTTTCCCCTTGAATTTTCCATTTGAAGGTTTGAAAGGTGGTTTCTTTGAATGATCATCCTTAACATTTTTTCCCATGTTGTCAAGATGAACGACCTTTACACTACCTTTACACTGGCCGAATCAATAGTAGTGGGTTCAAGCGTTAACAATGAATGTCTAATGTAACTATGTAATGACCCAATATACTTAGTTACCAATTCAAGTGAATCTGATGAAATTCCCAAACTTAGTGCTTGTTTTCTAAATTCCTCGGTAAAGCTTTGCATGTTTTTTCCTTTGCCTTGCCTTAGGTACTGCCACTCCATTAAGGCTTTTTTATTATAAACCAAGGGATAGAATTGATCTTTAAGTGCAACAATAAAATTTGACCATGAGGAAATAAGGTTACCCAAATTACTACTGCCTTGAAGTTGTCTCTCCCACCAGATGAGAGTTGTGTCATTCAATCAAAGAGAAGCCAACTAGATCTTTGCCTCACCCTCCACAATTTGCTGAATCCTACAGTAGAGTTCAAGTTGCCTAATCCAGTTGTTAAGTTTCTCTACATTAATTTCACAATTATACATGGGTAGATCAAATTTTACATCTAACTTAAAGAAAGGTTTATTAGATGCATTTCTTGAATTCCTATGATAATGATGAAAAGAGGAGGAAGAACTTTCACTTACTAGAGGATAAGGAGGTGTATCTCCTCCATTATCTCCATGCTCTGAACCTTGTCCTTCTGAAGCATTATCCCCTACTTTCTCTAGTTTCTCAAGTCTAGAGAACAACTTCTTGACCCGATCTACCATGGTGTAGAAGGTCTTATGGAAGTTTGGCTCCTCCTCATTTCGAACATCATCATCCATGTTTCTTCTTCGATGTGCACATCCCGCTTCGGGATCAAAATACTTTAGTGTCCCTTCACCTCTTTATAGCTTGTTTCTAGTTAGCATACAAACATGCAATTCACATCTACAAACACCTACTCTGATACCACTTGATTGAAGGTCTTTTTCTTTGAGATGTATTAAAGAATTGCATGTAAAATTGCATCTTAACCATGAAAATTTAAAGGCATAAACATAAGAAGAGAGAAGCACATAAAATCATGCCAGAAGACAAAGAATTGATATTGGAGTTTGTCCAAGAGGGACTACTTCTTCGGGCCCTGCTCAATCAGTGGGGAGGCCCTCTTTCATTAAGTGGCAATAAAAATGAAAGTACAAGTATTAAATGCAAAATTAAACCCTTCTACCTCCATAGCTTAAAGTTCCCGAAAATTGGAGACCTCTGATGAAGAAATGGATAGCACCATTGGATTTTTGGCACCGAGAGGTGCAGAATCCATATAAAATTTGCATGATTATGACAAAGTGAGAATCTGACCCCTCTAGAAATGGCTCACATCATGGTTCCGCCCCCCCTCCTATAAAGCACTTATGGTTCCACTTTGTCTCGTACTCCGTTCTGTTCCTGGCATGCCTGGGCACACTTATGAAATGCAAGTTTATATATTAAAAGTTGGGTGGACTACCCAAAGAGTTCGTTGGCTGAGTTGGTTGAGATCCTGAATGTGGGGGAGGAGGTCGAGTGGTCAAACCCTGTCCCCTCCATAATAAGGATTTTTTGTTTAAAATCCCAACGAATAAACTTTTAAAGGTTGTCGCATTTAATTGCAATGACAAGTTACGTGGTATGTTCGGGTCAAGCCCACATTGGGCAGCCCACCCCTTAACTTTTCCATCACTGTGTCATATTATATGGCGTGGAGTGTAGGTTCGGTTGGGTGGTGGACTTGACAACCCCCGACCACCCATATTTGATATATGGTTGTCGTATATTGTGGGGTTGGCGGGGTCATGGCTGCCGACCCCCCCTTATTTTAATTAAATTTTGTTATGACCATTGGGTATGATAGGGGTCATGACCTGCCCTACCCCCTTTTTTTTAATATTTTTTTATTTGATTTAAAGCAAATTAATCATTTTGAAATTTTTGAACATTGACCGAAGGAGACAATTTAACCATGCCACAAGTTCTACGATCTTCAAAAAGACAAAAGGAACATGGAAAAATACCCAACAGAGAAAATATTGAGCATGGGAAAGGAAGGAATATACCAGAAAATGCGGGCAATACTTTAATTTTGTTAACTCGATGGAAATTCAATCCTATATACATAGAAATGGCCCATTTTTCTCCATCTTGGTTGTGTTAATATATAAATAAAAAATAACATCTTTATAAATTTAAATATATAAGGTTTAATGTATTACATATATTTAAGGTTTTATTGTAACTTTTGATTTTTTTTTTTTAGAATTTATATTGTAATCTTTATGCCATAATTTTTAGATATTTATATAGTGATTTTTAGTTATTATGTTTCATAAAAAGCTATTCAAAATTAAAATCTTTCAAATTACTTAATATTCATTTAAATAGCATATTTATCATTAGCTACCCACCATAATGTTTTTTATAAAAATGGACAACACTAAGATGTAAATAAATATAATTACCAGAATTTAATTTCCACAATTATTTATGTGTTCTTCAACACCTCAACAAATAAGAGGTTCAATGTAAATTCTAGTAGTTACTACCCACCTAAATTTATGCAAGTCATTTCCTTTAGCAGACAAATAAATTTTCTGCTCCATATATCAATGTACAAATTTTCTAAAATCATAATTCAGCTACTAAGCTTTCTTGCAAGGCTTGTTTATAGTTGTATTAGTGTACTCTATAAATTAAATGAATGGTAAACAAACATGAACCCATGATAGACATCAAAGCACTTACCACATAATATCGTTGCAAAAAATACTAAAATTATAAAAAAAATAATTATAATTATAATTTTATTGTAAATAATAATAATAGTATATACATTTAAAAAACCATATAAAAATAAAAGCATAGTATCTAACACATTTGGATGTTAAATCCCTACCATCTGCTTAACAATAATGAATAATTAAATTACAATTCCAGAAGTCTTATTTTAAAATAGACTTGTTTGTTGGCATAATTACAAAATCTTTAGGACAACAATTTATATTAAAATCATTTCATAAATATTTCATGAAGGTTGAATCCCTACCATCCACTCTATAATTATTAGTAATTAAATTAAAATTCTGAAACCCTATTCTAAAATAGACATGTTTATTGACATAATTACAAAATATTTTACTATAACAAAATTTAAATGAAGCAATAAGTGGATGGAGTATAGGAAATTTCTAAAGAAATCATGTGATGATATTGGAAAAAATAATTCTCTTAACCAATCACAGGTAACTATAAATTTAAGAGATGTTATAGAAACTATTTTATGCAATTTATTGAATATTGGTTTTAATTATTCCATTCAATTTTTTTTATGTGATATGTTTGACTCATAGTGAGTATATTCTAATTGTTTAAGAGTTTTAAAAATAGAAAGAGCTAAATAATTATATTTTTCATTTTAATAGAAAAAACAAAAAACATTCTCATTTCAATAAAATAAAATAAAATAAAATCTATTAAAAATAATACATGAAAACAATTAAAAAACCGTGGTATAATAGCCCAATTAAAATGGTACCAACAATTTTATGCAATCCCTAAGAGAAATTATATTATATGATATAATATAATTTCATGTTGCTTTTATAAATACAAAGATAACGTAAAAAAGAAAAAATTAAAAAAAAATAAACAACGTATATATGAATATGTTGACGTTACACATATAAACAACAAAGAATGTCAGATTATGTTTTATATTATTTATTATTGAGTAGTGATGCAATTTTATATATATATTAATTTTAATTTATTTTTAAGATTTGTGAGTGTAAATTTGTGATCAAAATTCATTTTCAAATAAATTTTTTCTACAAATCACATTATAAATTATAGTCACTCTTTTCGAATTTCCAAATGTATTTCATTATCCCGAGAATGATGATTGGCTAATTAATTCCATCACCCATTATAACTATCTAATAAAATGATATTAATTATAATTATAAATTTATAAATAAATCAAATAAAAATAAATTAAAATTCATCATATTCAATAAATCAATTAAATCTTAATAAATTATATCATAAAGCATTAAAAAATAATAATAATCTAATAAAAATAGACTTTAAGAAATTAATATTAATAATATATTTTTTACCATTATAACTATTTAATATAGTAATATCAATGGTAGATTTATAAATAAACTAAAAAAAATTAAAGAAAAAAAATTAAAAGTCATCATAAAAACTATATATATATATATATAACAAACTAAAAAACGAAAGAGGAACAAATCAATCAATTAAAAAAAATTAAATAAATAATAATCAAACAAACATAGCAAGAATTAAATTAAGAGACAAAGGGAGGAAAGGGAAAACCTTAGGAATAGAGAGATAGGATCCAACTACTACTAATATTTGACCCGTCATCCCTATTCAGTGTACGAGACCTTTTCTCAATTTCAATAGCTTTCCTAAATTTGTGGTGATGGAAATGCTCAACCATAGCAATGACTTTGGATTCCTCCAAACAAACATGGTGCATAGTCTTTATAGCATACTCAACCAAAGAAGAGAACTTAGTTCTACAATGTCTAATATCAGCTGCATGCTCTTGAATTCTCTTATTAATAGAACAACGAATTTCTCCAATACAAGGCATCCTAGAGGAACAATGGATCATATAAACTCCTTTCATGTGTTTGGGGTCCAATGGGTCTTTAGCAGAATGAATAGAACCCCAAATAGTGTTCAAAGGTCTAAATGAGGAAGAAATATTATGTTTCCTCAAAATCTGAGCGATTTTGTGAGTAGTACCCTAGATAAAAGACAAATGCACACTACCAACTAAATCAGTTCAATCCCTCTTTGGTTTCGGACCTCTGCTAGCATCTAAGAAATCCTTCAAACCTTGAATTTTACTATAGCCATTCTTCTCAAAGACCTTAAGGAGAGGGGCTTTCTCTTTATCCAAGTTTTCATCATCCGAGACCCTACAAGCTCTAGTGGCCAAAATGATGAGAACACCAACTTTTTTAGAATGATAATGATGAGAGCTAGCATGAAGATACTGCTCCGTGTGAGTTTTCTTTTAGAACACTCTATGAGAGAATGAGCCTTTATCATTTATGGATATAAGCACATCCATAAACGAAAGGCTACCATCAATCTCAGTTTCCATAGTAAAATTAATGGAGCTAGACTGATCATTCAAGTGTTGGTGAAAAGAATCCAACATTTGATGACCATGAGACCAGTTTATAAACGTGTCATCTACAGTTTGCTTCCAAATTTTATGCTTGAAAGGAACAGAACACTAGTAAAAAAATTATGAAATTAATGACTAGGTGACTAAAAATGTTAGTCACCACAATTATTTCAAGTGAATTACTACTAAATTTGAGCAATTTTAAGTGACCGAACTAAAAATGACTAACTTAAATGACTAATTTAGTCTTGGAATAAAATATACGACTAGATAATAAGTGACTAAACTAAAAGCAACTAACTTAAATGACTAATTTAGTCCATGGATAAAATATATGACTAGATAATAAGTGACTAAAGTAAAAGTTACTAACTTAAATGACTAATTTAGTCTAGGATTAGAATATATGACTAGATAATAAGTGACAAAATTAATAATGATTAATGTAAATGACTATTATAGTCCAAGAATAAAAATATGGCCAAATAAAAAGTACAACAAGTATATGAATTAGTCATTTATGTCAGTAATTTTTAATTATGTCAGTAATTTTTAATTGTGTCACTCCATATATGGAAAATTGCAATTTTAGTACTGAAGTGTTAGATTTCACTATAGGTGTCTCTGAATTCATTTGCAGTGTTAAAATTTAGAGACAAAGGGGTCTCTGAATCCATTTGCAATGTTAAAATTTAGAATACCCTTTTGTCCTAAAGTTTAACAGTGCATATGGATTCATCTACAATTAACATAATTGCATGTATCATCTATCAACTTTACAACAATGCCTTCATTATAATTTTAGTACAGGTAATATTTTAGATAGGAAAATTTATATTTATATTTATTATATTTAATATTTGGCCATAAAGTTTAATTTTTAAGCTTCAACGATTTATGTTAAAAGTGTGAGTTATTTTAAATCTAAGGTTTCTTCATATTTACATTTAATAACTAGATAAATATAACATTTCTTATGTTAAACATGTGAGTTCACTAGTTAAATCTAGTATTAAATCATCATATTTAGATTTAATAAATACTAAATAGATAACCCTATAATAAATACTAAATAGATAAACCTACAATATATATTTATAGACCTATTTAGTAAATAGGTATGAACATTTGTTATTTTAAGTATGAAACTTAATTAATTTTTTAATGATGTATGAACCTTTGTTTTTTTGTAAGTCAGTGTTATATTCATGTAGGAAAAAAGGAGTACATATAGCTAGTTACAAAGTAGGTGGTCTCACCTCGACTAGTTTTGTTGACAAAAATTTGCACCATATGCAAAACAATGCAAAAGAGGGACTAGGGACATTGTCCATAAATGGTTGGGCCAGAGGCACCAAAACACACATAAAACATAAATAACACCAAATAGCATACTAATCATCCAACATGATGGATGTAGGGTTTTTCAGGGTTGTTCCTAGATGCGGTGGAGGACAAAAATAACACTGACCGTGCCCTTCAAAGTGTGCCAACCAAGTCTCCAGCTTTTCTACTTTCTCAGTGAGTTGATTTTAGCCTCGCCAAACAACTACCAGTCTCTCCTGGACTTGGCACTATAAATAGTGCATTCAGTGTAATGTTTCCATCTGCTCCGCATGCTCCTCATGACAAAATCTCTCAGTTGTGTCCACTCTTTCCATCAGGTTTTTGATAAGTGCACGATCATTCTCTAGGCAACAATGTTGGATAACCTGCCCCTCATTTACCTCAAATCAATCAAACCCACAATTCCCCTTGCTACCATGGCCTCCTCCGCCCCAACGACTCTACTTTTGAACCCTCAAACCCCCACCTCTATTATCCTCCCGCTTACCTCCTCCACCACCCGCATGTGCACCCACACTAGCGAGTCACGCATGCCCCGTAGTCTTTACACCCTGGCATGGAGCCGCCGTGATTATTTCTGAGTCTGCCACCCCCACAGGGCCTTGGATGACAGGGGAGGGAGAACACCCACACCATACCAAGGGCTTCTTAATTCACCAAGGTCGAGGAACCCCGCTATGTGCAGAGTCGACATACCAGACCCCCCACTATAGAAAAAAAACACCACCAACAAAGGAGCCAAATGTCATCTCCCACCACGACAAGCTGGAAGCACAAAGACACCTCCCACTACTAGATAAAGACTTCCACCACCAGCAAAACAAAATACCATCACCCACCAAACTAACATAGGAAATTGAACAACAAACGATGAAAAAGTAGCCAACGCTCGAGTGTAAATCCCCCTAGGGCAGTGACCAACCTCCAAATTCTCCACATAGAGACCACACACCAATCCACCAAACACTGTCACACCCACGCTGGAGGGCACGAAATTTGGAAAAGAAACTAGTTTTCTGCCACCACCCTCGAGGTTTCCTAGACTGAAAATTATAGCTTCCTCTCTTATAACAAAAAAATAGGCTCACTGAAAGCCAAGAAAAATGGAAATGAGTGATCTCACTTCCCTTAAACTTCCTATCCTGAACCCAGACACAGTCAATGGCTAAGAAACCGAGTAGCAGGGACCGATTGAACACACTGCACCAGCAAATTCTCATGACAAGCACACACAAGCCACTCCCTCTATAAACCTTCCCGCAATGTTTACACTTCCTCTTCAGAGGCCACTATCAGGACCAACACCAAACCATATTTAAGAGTCTAATGTTGGGCTCCCTCATCTTCCCTTGCCTTATCCTTTCACCAAACTCTTTTAACTCTAATGCACAATTATTTTTCATACGAATTGCCAACGTGAAGTAGTAACTCTCAACCCATAACCCATTAACCCCTCACCCCTAAAATCCTTAAATGTTAAATCCCCCAACCCTTAAGCCCCTAATAACTAATCCCTTTAACTCATTATTCACCTAACCCCTAACTATGCCTAAATCCCCTAACCCATAAGCCCCCAATCCCTAATCCCTTAACCACTAACTCATTATTCCCTTAACCCCTAAATGCGCCTAAATCCCCTAACCATAACCCCTCAATCCCTAACCCCTTAACCACTAACTCATTATTCCCCTAACCCTAATCCCTAATCCTTTAACCACTAACTCATTATTCCCCTAACCCCTAAATGTGCCTAAATCTCCTAACCCCTAACCGTAAGCCCTTATTCCCCTAAGCCCCTAATCCCTAATCCCTTAATCACTAACTCATTATTACCCTAAACCTTATAATAATCCTTAAAACTCGTTGGGATTATCCATTCCAAATGAGAGCAGGTCTAGGTCGGACCTACAATCGGGTTAATTCCCCCTTGTTGGCAAGATTAAAATGGTTAATCTTCGATATACTAAATGTAAATCAAATATTTCATTAAAAAGAGGGAACCATACCCTCTCTGCCAGGCTATGCCTATCATTTTCTTGGACTCTTCTTGCTCTCACATGAATGTAGTATTGCTTGACTAGTACAGAAGAAGGTTTCACATTATCAACTATTTGTTTGGGACAACTTTCAGTTGTTTAATCACTGTTACATTCTTCAAGCTTATCCTTTAAATCATCGTAGTCTTTTCTACTCTCTCTAACTTTGTAGTGCTTTCCATTCATCTCAGTCTCATCTGTTTCCTTGGTCTGTTAAGGGACAAGGTCAACAACATCAGGATGTTTTTGTAACAAACAACGGAATTTCTAAGACACAATTAGGTGGAGGTGCAAGAGTATAATCACCAACTTTCTCATGAATGTGGGACACTCGAACTTAAGCTTTTCTGTAGTGGTCATGAGGTGCAGTGTGGTTATTGAGACTTCATCAGATGTCCATTCTCCAGACTTAGATTGTGTGACAACACTGTGATTGAGTTTGAAACTTGAGATTAAACATACATTTGTTTTAAGTGCAATAGAAATTTTCATCAATAAATGTAAAGCAATGGCTAACAAATACTAGAATAAATAGAGAAGAGATGGAAACACGCAATAGTGCCTACAAAATTGTTACATTGAGACACAAATAATAAAGAACTATTGTGCACAAACAGAGAGCAATGAAACTATCATCGTAATCCCTAAGCCCTTGAACAATAATTCCCAACCCCTAACCCATTTAACCCCTAAACCCTAAACCTCTAAAACCTTAACCCCTAACCCCTAAACCATAAACCCTAAACCCCTCATCCCTTAAACCCTAATTCCCGACCCCTAACCCATTTAACCCCCTAAACCCATAAAACCCTAACCCACTTAACCCCCTAAACCTAACCCCATTACCCCTAGCCCATAAAATCCTTAACTGCTAAATCCCCTAACCTCCTAAACCTCTAAACCCCTAACCCATTTAACCCTTAAACCCTAAACCTCTAAACCCTTAACCCGTAACCCCTAACCCATTAAACCGCATAATGCAACAAGAAAATGCCAAGACAAACTGCATTACCTTTTTACTCACAATGATGTTATTCATTGACAAAAGTTATTCAAACCAAAAAAAATTCCATGGCATAAGGTAGGGATTAACCCGAAATCGATGGCCTTTTAGGTGCTAATATGTTTTGGTTGATCATACCATGCTTGCCATGTGTTGATTTAGAGAGAAACCACTGCAAGTAATGAGATGCTCTCCAAAACACAAAAGGACCCATGAATGTGACTCTGTGTCTGCCATGAGAATGAAGGAAACCCTTTAAAATATGCAATAAGAAAACATGTGGAATTAAAATGTTAATTAAGGATAACATAAAAATGCGGTTGCAGAGAATTTGATGAAAGACACAGAAAAAAAATGCTACAGTGATCAAACATCCTTGTCAATCTTTTGGGAAATAATAAGTTTACGAAGCTCAAAACAACTCTTGGAGTCATCTTCAATGAGTGACCATAAACTTAGGGGTGTCAGAGTGACTAATAATCATAGTTTATGGTGGATGATATTCACCATACATAACATCTGTCGTTTAGGTCATTTGTTTGGTGGTCAATGTTGGTGAATCACTATATTATATCATGGTACCATATATTTATTTTTTAAAGGAAAAATATATTGAACATGAAATAAGTTGCATCTCGTGTAAATGTTTAATGTCGTGATGTTGTGAATGGTTTACACATTATATGTCTCATATATTTGTAATCACTTCTTTCAATTTCACTTTAAGAAATAAAGGAATAGGTGCAGGGCCTTACCATAAGAAGGACTTGAACTAACTCGTCTCCTCCTATCATTCAAACATTAGCCCATAAATCAAACACACACCCTAATTTCTCTAGTATGGAAACCCTTGGATGAATATGATAATGAACTCCTCCCAACCGCTAGTTCTAACCCAACTATTGAATGTCTTTGGTTGGCATGTGTAAATGCCTTTAATGGATCCATGGATATGTATGAAATCCAATTTTGCATTGAAATGATACAAACACCCAAATTAACACGAGGTATATAAATTTCGACCTTACAACTCTCTCATCCAATATTAAATACTTCACTAATTAGTCAAGGGGTAATCTACTTAACTGTATATTAAATAATAAAAGAAATCATATTAACACAAGAAAATAATAATAGTATTTAATATAAAGTTATAATATAGATGGATGCTAAATTGGCATGTGAGAACCCCTTGTTCGTAGGACAATTGATGACCTTCATGCAATTATTTAACTATTTAATCCATGGAGGTATACATAGCTTAATTTCCCTTGGATTCAAACTTGTGACATTTATAGGGGAAACACTTTAACACAATTCTAACAAGTAAATACAAACTTAATTTGTATATGTATCAAATCTAGTCTAAGAGTTGCATGACATGCTTAATTTTGCATGAAATCAATGGAACTCGTGAAGGGTTGATCACAATAGGCATGTATGGTTGATTCTGATTGTCATAGGTATGTTAGTTTGGTTTTCTCAATCCAAAAATTACACACATTGTTACTATTGTTAAAGGTATGTTAGGTTGGTTTACTTGTTCAACATCATGCACATTTGGTTGTGTTCATTAAAGGCATTTTAGTTCATTTACAAAACCAATAGTTTGTCAAGTTGGTCAGCTTAGCGAGTTGTGTGTCATGTCAATCATCTTAATGAACAACATGTCATGTTGGTTAGTTTATTTATTGACATGCGCATTCGATTGTCATTGTTAGTGATGTGTTAGGTTGGTTATTAAAATCTATTTTTTATTAACACTATCTCGGAGATTAACCCTATCAACATGCATGTTTAACTACAATTGTGAGAGGTATGTTAGGCTGGCCAACCCCATCAACAACATTTATGTTAAATTACGAATGTTGAGGCATACCACATTTTTCACCTGATTACCAACATGTACCTTTTGGTTATCACTAGTAGAAGCATGTTAGGTTAGTCAACTTGATCAACTACATGTATGGTTGGTTACAAGTAGTAAAGCCTCATTTGAATGTTCAATGAAATAAATAGTGTGCAAATATTGTTACCATTATTGAAGACATGTTTTGTTGGTTAACTTAGTTAACATCACATACATTCCATACGATTGTTCGAGGCATCCAAGGACACTCAACCCATTTAAAGTAGTGCATAACATTGATGGGGGCTTTCTTATTGCTTGGTGGGTGAAAATAGTGTGTTATTATTCCCCCACAAGTGTTCAATATTGCCATGTGACATGTTCACCCCTCATGACCTGAATCGCCTTCTTAATGGGGTTGTTTATTTAAGATAGGGTTACGTCCAAGTTTAGAGTGAATATCGTAGAATAGATACCACTTAGTTGTGACTGTTGAGTTAAACTGGTGCTTTCATAGATTTTGATATGCTTCTACCACATTCCAATGTCTAGAATCAATTAATTGCCACTTGCTTGTGTTCATCAAAACAATTTCAATCCAAAAAACAAATGTATGTGAAAGCAAGTTAAATAGCCCAATGCTTATTGACCCACACCACCAACGTTACTAGATTGATCTCCTTGCTTGTATTTGTTGGGGTTCAACCTCATCCCTCCTAACATAAGTCATTTACTCCACCATTACGTACGCATGCATACTTTAAAAAACATGGCAAACTTGACCATTGTCATACCTTACAAAAGAATTTCAAAAACATTGTTACATTTGCACCACAACATATACATATGTGCAATTTGTATCAATATTTCCTAAATTGCTATATGGTTCTCTTAATTGCAATATTCTACCACCTTGATGCCCCTTAAACCCTATGAATATCTTTGTATTGATTTCATGACCCTCTCCATTTTTCAATTTCCTTAAATTAATCTTATAACAAACTCCATTAAAATCATTACCTACACTTACATTTATTCATTAACTCTATAACTCAACAAAAATTAAAACTACAAAAATAATATAATTATAATACTATATAAATGAGATATCTTCATATGTAAAAATAATGATATATTAAGGTTTCATTACTTCCTTGAGAACCTTTTCCTTACTAAAGTGCACCAACAAAAACTCAAGAGGCTTTAGTGACCCTCATTGCGAGGAAATCCTCACATAAAAAAGGTGGGAACTTCCAAACATTGGGGGAATCATTCCCACTCTCTCAAATTTTTCCAGAAGGTAAAAAGGCAGGTGGGAACAAGTGCATTAGGAGGGAAAATTTCCCAACCCACAGATAGAAGGTTGAAAAATGAAAATAAATTAATAAAAAAGGGTGGTGAAATTGTTTTACTCTTATTACTGAAAAGGATTTCCATACATATTCTGGGATCTATCCTCCCCACCTGAGCCTAGCCATGGGAAAGAGTGATAGGGGTTCATCAGACAGCCTGTCTTTCTCCGACGAAGAATGACCACAAAATGAAGAATCGAGGCCTCGATGAGAAGAGGAGGACCAGGAAGAGCTCGAAGGATGACATAAAATGATCAGGACAATCAGCTGACAGATGCGTCCAACCCAGAGGACGATCAAAATGCTTTTGGCAGTGACAAGGCCAAATGATTGTGGCAAAGACGAGGCCGAAATCAATTACGAGGTAATTTTTTCAAACTCTATTTCTTGATGAAATCATCATCTTACTTATTCAGTCTCACATTGTCATGCCACTTGTTCTATGCATGATCTCGCTGCATTTAAGTTTTAATCTTCAGCCGTTTGTGATTATATCTACAATTATTTAATTTATAGCGTTCCCAATTTCGTTGGGTTTTTGTAAATTCAATCAATACCTAGACATGGTTCAGACATTTAATATACTCAAAACTTTGACCCAAAAATTATTACAATATAAACTTACTCTGGAATTCAGTGGAAGAAAAATAGTTCACACATAAGCCCTTCCAACACTCATTTCTTCTACAAAATTTTGGACACTGACTACCATTTCACTTCTAGGAATTTTTGTGGTATTGATGTTTCACCCAACGGATACCAGCCGAAGTCCCTTCCTTCACCTTTTTTGGCCCCAGCAAACACAACGTACTTCATCTTCTTGTTATAATCTGCTAATCTGGTCATGACAACGGACTTGTTCTGCTCTGTTCTCTCCTAGTCGTTAAATGAATAATCCCACTGCTATGCCCATGTAAGCCTAAATGAATTTATGCGCTCATTAGAAGCCATTAATGCAATCAAATGCTTCACACCGCACTTCAATATTTCAAAGAAAAAATTAAACTGATGTTCACAAGAAGTGTAATAGCGTAACTAAAACTATGAACAGGTTGGACCAAGTTCGTTGGGTTTTAAATGAAACCTTTTATTTTGAATTTTTTTTAGTTTTCTCATGTATGCTTGTGTTATAAAAAAACAAAATTGCAGTTAATCTCTATTTGAAGACTTTGTATTCTGTATTTTTAGTCAAAAGGAAACAAATTTTTCCCTCCTGTGCAATTGCAAATTTTGTAGAATTATAAAGAATCCAAAACTGCAGTACCTATCCCACAAATAACACACAATTTTATTCAATACATTTTTAAGGAAGGAGAAACTCACCGCGTCTTGTAAATGTAGCTCATACCATTGGGGCTTCTGACTTGTTAATAGCTCTCAATTGAAGGGCGATTTCCAATTAGGTTCTTTTTTATTTTGACCCCATCTTCAAATTTTTTTAAATTGTCGCTTCCATTATTGCAAATTATGGTTATATAGTTGATTTGTGAAAACGATTAGGACAAACACCTTCTATTGCCGCAAGTGTTTCTCTTGCTACCTCAGTAGTTTAAGACATCATCAATGAAAAGTACCTGAACTTCATACTTGCAAACTTGAAGACAGTTTATGTAGCCTAATTTGATAACACAGCATAATCAAAATCTAAAGTGTGCTAAAATTTGCTCTAAATTTTTTGTTGATGGTGAATAAAAAAGGACTATAGTTATGAACAATTTTTGTAACCTGGACATTGTTTATACTCAGGTAGGACTATAACCTCAATGCAACAGGTTTTCTTAGGTTCAAGTCTAGGATTGAATATATA
The DNA here is from genome assembly GCA_034641835.2 of Pinus albicaulis. NCBI lineage: Eukaryota > Viridiplantae > Streptophyta > Pinopsida > Pinales > Pinaceae > Pinus > Pinus albicaulis. The sequence goes on from CM076580.1 coordinate 1,572,739,478, forward strand.
CTTAGGCCTTGATAGGTAATACCTTTTTTGGCGCTTCCTAGAATGTGCTTGTAGGTTTTATGTTATTGGTCTTGAGGCAACAAGTTAATGTTGTTATGATATTTACCGATTTTTTAACTTTTTTCCTTGTAATTAATCCTCTAATTGTTTTTTTTTCCCTTTAGAAGTCTAAATACCACACCAAATTTTAAATTGGATGTCAGTCTTCTAGTGATTGTGTTCCAAAGTGCATTATGGTTTTAGGATTTGTTTGAACCAAAAATTCAATGTGGCTGACTATGAAAAATATAAACTTGTATTGCTGCCAAGCAGAAGTACACAGTATGTTTGTTTGTCAGGTTAATTTTCTAACAGTTGTAGATATTGGGCGAACTGTTTTGTAAAAAAATAATACAATGGCTATTGACCTATTAAAACTTGTGAATTTAATGCCAACAATATTCTTTTGAAGGGATTAACAATTTTATATCCTGAATACATGTCAAAGATACATTTTGATTTCATCATTTTCAGGTCGTGAGTTTTCCTGTCTGCTTTTACATTTCAACGACCATGCATAAATTGATCTTGTGCTGCAAATAGTTTCAACTGTCAAATTATTAGGAATATTTCAACCATGTTTTCATAGTTGGCTTCAGATTGTAGTGCAGTGCAAAAATAAATCTATTTTTCTCTTGAATTGCTTTGACAGTCACCTATTTTCAGTCATATGATTGAAACTTTATGCTTATCTGATAAAAATCTATAAAATTTTCTCATCGTCTAGGTATAAGAGAATGGGAAGATGCACTACACGAATGCCTAAAGTAAATGATGCTAGTGATGTGGCTGGAGGGATTTTGGAAAAGTTTCCAAAGCACCTTAATGTTGTTCCTCCTAGAGTTCTCAATGGTTCATTATCAGGTGTTACAGTCGAGTCATATAATTCCGATACACAGTTGTGGAAGAAGCACGTGGAGGCCTACAAAAGAATCAACAAATATATTGGAGAGATTAGATGTCGCAATGTTATGGACATGAATGCAGGTCATGGTGGCTTTGCAGCAGCATTTACATCGAACAAAACTTGGGTTATAAATGTTGTCCCAACCATTGCAAAAGACAATACACTTGGTGTGATATATGAGAGACGCCTTGTTGGAATTTATCATGACTGGTATGGTTGCCCTTCATTTCTTTTTCATTTTTGCAAGACTTTAATTTTTGTAAGGATTATTTTTCCGGTGCAGTTTTAGTAGTTTCACTATTTTTTCTTTGTAAACCTAGTTCCATGACATTTGAAGAATTATTTTCCATGTGTCGCTTAGCGTTATGTTTTTGTATTTGAGCACCCAAAAAATTTTGTTAGACTTTTGATTGGGGAATTTCAATTTTTTTGGAATAGGAATTGAAATTCATGCTTTGAAAGGCTTGGAAAAAGAGTCAATTCGTTGCATGAGTTTGTCATGTTTATAGGCTTATATAAAAAGTTACGAATATTTAATGAGTGGGATGAGTTAGTGCATGTGAGGATGAATCAACCAGGTTGGCTCAGATGGTAGGTTGTAGAATGTGGATCTTGGCAATAGGATGAAATTTTTGAAATGAATGAAAGGAATGGACATTAAGTAAAATAGCCAAATAAAAATATGTAGGTTGCACTTGTTAAGTACTTCACACATATAGCCAATTGCTTTGAACTTTAATGAGATTTTCTATCCTAGATCAAAATACTAGGTTCACTGTTCATTCTCATTGGTGAAGATGAGGAAGTCAAAAGCTCAATGAACATTATTAAAATTCTGACCAAAATTAGCTCTTATTATCAAGAAAATGACGTGTGCAGATTGTTAGCTATGATGATAGGCCTTATCAATTTTACAAGCATTTCTACCCATCATGTAAGAAATGAGTTTTTAAAAATTGTTTGTGCTTCCTATTATAATCTTAACTCGGTCACGGGGTGATAAGCAAGTCAAATATATGAAAAATAACTAATTTCTATTCAACCAAAATTACCTGAGCAATTTAAAATGCCAAAACTACTATTCCTAACACTAGGAAAACAAACTTTATTGATAAAATGAACCTCCAATATACCAAGACAGATGAATTTTCTTGATAAGATATTGACGTTGCAATATGCCAGAGTTAAATATTTCAAAGAGTAACTACAACTAAACATTCCTCTCATGAGGATTTTGGGCCTATTTATAATTTCATCTCCTTCTTAATCCTTTGTTCTTTGTATCTGGGATCAATGGCTTTACATGCAATTATTTTTTAACCTTTTGAAACCTACCAAGATTCTTATTGCTACTTGTAGGTTGATTTTAGAATCTCACTATCCATTAAGATTATTATTGCTGCTTCTAGATCACTTCCTTTTTGTAACTTAACATTTGTTGTGGCAATAAATGCCCCACAAATTGTGACAACCCTGAATTTCAATTACTAACATAAAGTACTAATGACTAACATAAAACTAGTTCATTGCCACTTCTGGGTTGATTTCAGAATCTCACTACTCAATAAGATTCTTATTGCTATGTGTAGATATTTTTTTTAAACCTTTTGTTGTGAGTAGGATATTCTATTATATATTCAAAATTCGGTTATAGACATGTTGAGAGTTTGCTAGAGCTTTGGTTGAACACTTGAATCTTTCCAGAATAGGCCTTATTCACAAAGCTAACATGTATTCAAACAAATAAATATATCAAGAAATTTTTCTAGCTATCAATTTACTAGTGTCAATGTTTAGAAGGATACATAATGTTCCATGAGCTGGTTGCATGGGCAGGCCCAATGCTCCCTGCATAAAAGTAGTGAATCTCAAACTCATACCTAGATGTACCGTCATCAACTATTTATCATTAAAAACTACAATAGCCTAAGGAGAATTCATGTCACCTTGGCTAAGTGTAGTTAACATCAATCTCTCTCCTATTGTTTAGCCATGTGTATGTGACATGTCTATATACTTTGCAAGCATTACTAGTGTGTAGACCACCTATTTTTTCTTTTAGGAAGATAGATTTATCATACAACATTTGCAGGATATCTAGAATGTGCTCTAGCAGGAGGTTTCTTTCTCAGTCTTGTGATCAATACTATTGGAAATCATTTCCCTAGTGTGCTAGTGCAAGTCCACTCTTTTGTTATATTGGGTAATTCGACTCCTAGAAATGCCTATGTGTAGGATTAGCATCTTTATCTGTCTATCCACAGGCTAACTAATAGTGGTGCACCTTTCTTGGTGATACATAATGTTCCATGAGCTGGTTGCATGGGCATGCCCAATGCTCCCTGCATAAAATTAGTGAATTTCAAACTCATACCTAGATGTACCATGATCAACTATTTGTCATTAAAAACCACAATAGCCTCAGGAGAATTCATGTGACATTGGCTAAGTGTTGTTAACATCAGTCTCTCCTCTATTGTTTAGTCATGTGTATGTGACATGTCTATAGATTGAGCAAGCTTTACTAGTGTGTAGGCCACACATTTGTTATTTCAGGGAGATATATTTATCATCAAACATTTGGAGGATATCTAGAATGTGCTCTAGAAGGAGGTTTCTTGCTTAGTATTGTGATCCATACTATTGGAAATCATTTCCCTAGTGTGCTAGTGGAAGTCCACTCTTTTGTTATATTGGGTAATTCGACTCCTAGAGATGCTTATGTGTAGGATTAGCATTTTTATCTCTCTATCCACTGGCTAACTATTGGTGGCGCACCTTTCTTGGTGGATCCTGCCTTCAAGCTCATACAATTGTTCCATGGTAGTTGAGTTGTGTCTATAATCAAGGCCTTCTACCAAATGCATGGTATCCATAAGTTGTTTATTAGTTCATGCGAGTGCTTAGGCTTTTTCCCTTTCTACTTTCGCTGGGGCTTTGTTTTGAAGATTGTAACTAGCTTTTGAAACTAGTTTTGGTCTTCATAATTGTATTTGAGTCATAATGAAATATATTTATCAAAAGAAAGAAAAATAAATTTATTATTAAATAAATCAACTTATTAAAGCATGGGTTTCATGCTTGGGTCAATTTTTTTTTAGGTCAGGTCTCCATTTAAGACCTCCAAGGTTTATGTCAAATGACCTTGTCCATGTCATATTGTAAAGAACCCTTCTTGGGAATTATTTGTCAAGAAAGAAAATTATTCTATTTTGGGCCCTTTGAGACTACCTTGAGTTGGGAGAGAGATCCATATTTGGCTATCCATTATTATAAAGATATGGTCTCCTTGGGTCATTATGGTCGAAGGAAATATTGAGACTTTAGTTCCAACGTTTCTGGATCAAACAAAGGAACATTTTTATCTTGGCCATAAACATCAGTGTTGCTGAAAAGGGGCTGTTTTGTATGGGAAATTAAAGCTACCCGAATATAATTTGTAGTTAGGAGAACAACCTCCTTTGAAGATCAATTATCATAACTATGAACAATAAGATAAAAACCTAGAAATGATTCTGGTCACTATGTAAATCAATTATGGGTTTGCAGACGTCCTCTTGTATTCCTGGATATTGGTTAGTTCTTCCAATATGATAAGACTATTAATCTTCAATAAGGATGCCTTCAACAAATGGAATTGACCTTTATGCCTTTGTCTCATATGGTTCACAAAACAACTTGATGATATGATCAACATTATTTTCTTCCTCAATAGAATCCATGTCATATGTAGGATGGATATCAAAGAAAAAAATATAGGATCTTGCATTGTTCTATTCGAACTTAATAGGTAATGTTGATTGGAGATGCACATCATTATGGGTGCCAAAGTTTCTACCATATTCAAAATCACATATAGGAGTGTTGATCTCCTGAACCTTAGGGGATCTTCAAGATTTCCCTTCATTAATGAATTTATTATTACTCCCATTCTTAGAGAAACTAGAACTATAGTTTCGTCCATTATCTCCATCTGCGCTCAAGATTTTGTCATATGTTGGTTGAATTTCAATTTTCCAGTGTATAAAAAAAGCATGGCATGATACCCCTGTCATCACATGCTAATTCTTCTAGGGTGATTGTAATATTGGTAGAAAGTTGTTTCCTACCTTCCTGCTGATATTCCTCCTCTGCATTCAGGACCTTTTCTCACATTTTCAATCATTTGGAAATATGTATTATTTTCAAGGGTGAATCAAATGAAGAGAAATTTCCAAGTGTAGAAAGCCAATTGAGCAGGCCGAAAAACTTGTAGGAAATTGTTCTTTGTCTTCTTCAACAGGGTGGTCATTAACACAGCCTCAAAATGAGTATTGGCTAGAACGAAGCATCCCATTGTTTTCACTTCACAATCTGTCTTAGGAATAGAACTCTCTTTATCTCTACCACACTCATAATCGACATCAAAATGCAATGTAGGTGTTATATTTATGTTTTGATCAAACTCGAAATGTAATTTTGAGCTGCCAAATGTGTTTCCAGGAATTCCCATATCTTTATTACCCTCACTTAGCCTTCTAAATGATTTGTTTATATACATGTTTATAAGGATTTCCTATTAGTGTATTCTTCTTTGCTTCATTTTACCCTAGATTTAGCTTTGGTATTTTCTAGGAGTTGCGTTTTCACTCCCACATTGTACTTGTACTAATTGTACCTTTCAGTCCCATTGACCTATTTATTGTCATTCGTTGGATATATAAAATTATCTTATCGTATCTTATCTCACTTTTTGCTGATCAAACACTAGTAGAAAATCGCTAATTAGTTACTAAAAAAATGACTAAAATATGCATATAAATGACTATTTTTCGATCGGTGACCAATAGTAGCTAATTTATAGTATCTTATAATGCGACCAAATTTTGGTCGTTTTTAGTTTAGTCATTAATTGGTTATCTCAATTTTGTTGTCTAGTTGTATATTTGGTCATTGATTTAGTCATTAATTCAATAATTGATTTGATCATTAATTTAGCCATTGATTTGGTGATTAATTTGGTCATTGATTTAATCTTTGATTTGGTCATTAATTGAAATATACAACAAAATATATGACTATATCATCACCCAAGAAAACTCCTTAATGACCAAAGAAATATGACCAAAATGTTGGTCATGTTATAAGATACTGTAAATTAGCTACTAATAGTCATATATATGCAAATTTTAGTCATTATTTGAAACCAATTAATGGCTGAAGAAATATGACTAAATTTTAGTTGTTTTATAAGATACTGTAAATTAGCTACTAATAGTCATATATATGAAAAATTTAGTCATCATTTGTAGTCACAAATTTATCATTTGCAGTAGTCATTTATTCATTATATAAACAACTAATTTAGTAGTTTATATTCATTTCATTTACTTTCATTAATAATCATTATAAATGACCAGTTTAGTTGTATATTAATTTTATTTTTGTTCATCATTAATCAATATAAACTACTATTTTAATAGTTTTAGATTGATTTTATGTGTTCATTATTTTTATTTTTTTTTACAGAAACGGATATGGATTTATATTAGATATTGGCCAAAATGCCTTTCACCGGTTACTATAGATTGGGCATAGCCCTTGAAATTACTTCGACTAATTAATCATAGGCCCCAAAATTTGTAGATCCGCATTTTTCACTCGAGACTAGAGAATCTATCTCCGTTAATTTTCCTATCTTAAATGTACAAACAAACTGTTTCAAAATAATGCAGTAAAACATAACTCTAAACTAAGGGATGGAGTCCCACTCCACAATACCATCTTTCAAGAGAGAGCCAGCAGGAAGTGGCACCGCCCTGTTGGCTTCCAGATCAACATCTTTATTGTTCCCCCTCAATACATGAAGGAATTTTGCAGTCTGAAACGATTTCATCAAAGTTCTGATTCTTGAAATCACTCTTGCCAATCTAAGATCAGCAGGAGAAGAATCCTCCAATAAAACTTTAATAATGGACTGAGAATCTCCTAGAATATTAACCTCTGAAAGACCAAAGGCCTTAGCTTTCTTGAGACCTTGAAGAAGAGCCAAGGCTTCTGCTTGGATGCTGGTGGAATGACCTAAACCCCAAGTGAACTTAGTCACAATTTGGCCCTCCTTATTCTTTATAACTCCTCCTGCCCCAGCCAATCCGAGATTGCCTTTCGCTGCCCTGTCGAAGAACAGAGAGTATCTGGATTTCCTGATGAGAAAATCAGATAGATCATTCTCCTTCCCTCTGAATTGTCACTCTTTTGTATCCTTGTGATGCCTTGTTTCTCCAGAGAATTGGAGAGATCCAACGAGGCACCCTAGTCTAGGTCTTGCTGCCTTAGGTTCAAATCCGACAAATGCTCCCCCAGACTTTCTTTCCAAAGACTTTTTATTTTGATGATGGTGAACTGCGGATTTAAGCTTTCATCTCTAAAGACTCTTCTGTTTCTCTCCAACCAGATTTGCCAGCAGATAAATTTCAGCAAGGAGAGCCAAGCAGCCTTAAAACTTTCGTTTTTTGGGAGCGTTTCTGGGTAGAAGTTTCGCCAGTTTGCAAATAAGTCAGGGATAGATGTTGGGAAGATGAATTCTTTTTTCCAATGGCTCAAGAGGTTCTGCCAGATTTCTTTTGAGAATTTGTAGTCCAAGATAATGTGTTGGGCGTTCTCTTCACTGTCACAACGCAAGTGGCATCGTGAGGGACCTTGGAATCCTTTCTTCTTCAATCTGTCTTCTGTTAAAATTCCTTTGTGGCATAACAGCCAGCAAAATGAATCAACTTTTGGCATGGTTTTATAAGTCTAGAGCCCCTTCCACACAGCAGGGTTGGGAGGGACGTGTGGACGATCATGGAGGCTTTTATACCCCTGTGCAACAGTATATAGCCCTGGGGCGGCTCCCCAACTGTGGGTGTCCTTCCTACCAACGCACAGAGGCACCTTACCATGCAGTAGAGTGAGAAGGAGGTCGCGTTCTTGAATCAACTCTGGAGGAACAGGCGGGAGTCTCCATCACAGCCAGTTGCTGCCAGCCCACAGTGAAATGTCCCATAGAGAAACGCAACCTGCCCTGTCCAACCACGGTTGCAGCGCTTGCAGAGAACTGTAGCTCGATAATGGGGGATGCATCATGATGCTGTCGTCCCATATTCTGATTTCTTTGCCATTGCCAGGAATCCAATACGCTCTATCTCTAATTAAAGGAGTTGCTTTGAGACAGAGTTTGATCAGTTGTGAGCCAGAGGTGGGCAGTGAGGTTTCTAGGCATCTTTTCTGGTTCCCCATGAAATACTTCCTCCATAAAGCTCTTTGTGCCCACCCTAGGTGTGGACCTATGATTCTCCATAAAATATTGACTCCCATGGCTATGTTTTGGAGGTTGAGATCTTTAAAGTTTAGGCCTGCTTCATTCTGAGGCTTACAAATTTTCTCCCAACTTACCAAAGGGATTTTCCTGTCATTGTGTTTGCCGCCTTTCTAGAAGAATTTGCGGATGAAGGCTTCCATTTTTTTGATGATGCCAATGGGAGCAAGGATGACAGAGAATTGAAAAATGGGGAGACTACTGAGAACAGATTTGATGAGGATAGTTTTTCCTGCAAGGTTTAACCATGAGAATCCCCATGCTTGAATTTTAGCCTTGAATTTATCCAGAAGAGGGATCCAATCTTTGCTGTAAGCTATTTTTCGAAAGATATGAAGATCCAGATAGGTAAAAGAGGTCCAACTGAGGGAGGCAAAAAGCCAAGGATTCTGGTGATGGCTGAAAGAATGGAGGCAGAGATATTCCAACAAAAAAAATTTCATTTACCTTTGTTCAAACTGCTGCCTGTAGCTTCGCTGTAATCATCCAGAACCTCCTTGAACTTTAAGGTTGATCTGACAGAGGCAGCCCCTAACAAGAGGGTATCATCAACAAACAAAGTGTGATTAACATTTTTAACCCCTCTGGCTATGTTGAGCCCTAGGATCTCTTGATCAACCAATTTCTGGTCAAGATAGAAGCTCAGGACAGAAACATGGAGGACAAAGAGAAGCAGAGAGAGGGGGCAACCCTACCTAAGCCCTCTAGAAGCTTTGAAAAAGCCAGCTACTCTCCCATTCACCAAAGGAGCAATCCAGGGATCGAAAATACGAGCTCGGATCCAATTGATAAAGCCCATTCCAAAGCCAAATTTATGTAGGACTTCCCAAAGAAAACTGAGCCTGACATGATCAAAAGCATTTGCCAAGTCTAGTTTAATTACCATACCTTTCTCTTTGCGAAGATGGCTCGAATGGATCGCCTCTTGCACAAGAATGAAATTGTTAGCAAGCTGTCTCCCCTGAACAAACCTGCCTTGGTTTTCCGGAATGATGGCAGGGAGGATGCCTTTTAGCCTATTTGCAATCACCTTTGTGATTATTTTGTATCCAATATTACAAAGAGAGATGGGGTGGAACCGATTAAAATATTTAGCACCCTTTTCCTTGGTTATGAGGGCAAGGAAGGCAGAATTAGTGCTACCCCCTATTTTCTGGCAAATTTGAGATTTCAAGATCATTTTGTAGAGGTCTTTCTCCACAATTGGCCAACAGGTTTGAAGGAATCTTGCAGTGAAGCCATCCGAGCCTGGGGCTTTGTCAGGCTCCATGTCGGAGAGAGCATATTTTATTTCTTTTATAGAGATCTTAGCTTCTAGATGTTGATTCATTAGAGGGGAGATCTTAGAAGGAACCACCTCCAAAAATTTAGAGTTTTGGTCAATCACTCCCTCTTCTCTGTACAGATTTTTAAAGTGGTTGAAAGCTGCTCTCTTTATGCTCCCAAATTCTTTGTGAGTCGAGTTTCCTTCTTTGATTTCTGCAATAGAATTGAAGCTCTTTCTAGCTTGAGCTTGTTTATGGAAGAAGGCGGAGTTTCTGTCTCCCGCTTTAAGCCATAAACTCCTAGACTTTTGTCTCCAATGCTTTTCCTCTGAAAGGCGGGCTTTATGAAAGGTTTGTTGAAGCTCAGCTTCCTTATCTAATACTTCTTTAGTGATTTCTACATCTTCATTTTGAGTGTGATACTGAGCAAGTCTTTCTTGGGCCTGCTTTCTCTCTTTTGTAGGGGAGGGGAGAGATTTGGCCCATGATTTAAGAACAAATTTTAGTCTTCTAAGTTTTTCTTCCCAGATGAAGAAAGGTGAACCCTTCACTGGCACTTTCCAGCTATCCTCAACTAAATTCAGGAACTCAGGATCCTTGACCCAAAGAGGATTGAATCTGAAAGCTATGGGACCGAGATCCATGTGATCCAACATCTCAAGCATAATAGGCTTATGATCTGAAACACTGCAAGGGAGGATATGCAATCTGGATTCTAAGCCCAACAAAAGAAAATAACTCTGCACCAAACATCTATCAAGTCTAGCAGCAATATGATCGGGGCCTATTCTTTTATTGGACCAGGTATACTTACCATTTTCTGTGGGGATATCGAGCAGATCCCAGTCTTGCATGAGATCCTCCACCCACTCCCTTGCTAGGTCCCTTACGATTGTGCCTCCTCACTTTTCCTCCATGTGCAGAGTGAGATTTAAATCTCTCGTAATAATTATGTTTTCCAAGTTCTCTGATTCCAACAGATGTCTGACGGAGTCCCAACACTCCCTTTTCTCCCCTATATTTGCTGGGACATAAACATTAAAAAGGCATAAAGTCTCCCTCGAGTCCACAGGTTGAAGCTTCAAAAATAGCCAGTGGGTATTGAGTGTCTCAGAGACCAACCTATACTTGAGAGGATTCCAGAGAGAGCCCAGCCCCCCAGAGGCTCCCCGTGCTGAAACTGCTTGGCCTTTGCGTCCATTCCAAAAAAATTTACTGGTTTGAAGGAACTCATTGCCCTCCATTTTGGTCTCATGGATCAGAATAATATCTGGGGCTTCTCTTCTAATAAGACTTCTCATTGCTTCTTCTTTCACTTTACTTCCCATTCCTCTGCAATTCCAGGAGACGATCTTCATCATTTATTTTTATGATGATGGGCTCCCTTGGAGCCCTGCGCTTGATTTTTAGATATCTTCGGATTTTTGCCTAGGAGTTTCTCCAGAGTGGGCTGACAACCCTGAAGTTTGTCTTTGTAAGTTTCCTGGTCTCTCTTTTCTCTGGCAGATTTGCGGCCCCTTACTGATCTTCTGACCAATGTCTGCGTATCTCCTATTTCTCCTTCCTCCTCTGACTCTTCCAAATCATGTTCCTCCTCGGAGGCTTCTGTTTGCTTATCCTTATTTCTTTTTGTGGCACTTTCTTCAGGTCTTGATCCTGCCGAGGCCATTTTCTCTGAGGGCTTATCTTACCTATCCTCTTCCTGAGGAACCTCTTCTTCAGAGCTTAAGAACTCATACTTGTTTTTTTGACTTGTTGGCTGAGGTACATTTTGGGCGGAGGCAAGCTGGGGGCCTTGGCCATTTGGGGCCCCAGATTTCTTGTATGAGGTCTTTGACCGCTTAACTTGGTTCCAACCATCTTCCTTTCCTTTCTCTGCTTCCCCTTTGTTAGGACACCCTCTTGCAAAATGACCGTAGATATGATATTTATGGCATTTGAAAGGGAGCTGCTCATAGTCCAGCACCACATGCGTCCAACTGCCAACCTTTATTTTGATAGCCTCCAGAAGCCCCACTTCTAAGTCCACCTCGACACAAATTCGGGCGCAGTCATACTGATCGTTGTTTTTTGCTCTGTTAATGAATTTTCCCAACGTATTTCCTATGTGCTTGAGGGAATCCCAGTTCCAACAATGCACTGGAAGATTTGGAAGCCGAACCCAGACAGGGACTGTCGTCGGGACATCCACAGCCAGATCGAAGTTAGGGGTCCATTTATTGAGGTAGAGACCCTGAGGGCCCATGAAATAGGGCCCATTCCTGAAGATCAAGTCTTTGTCCTCCTTAGAGTTGAACTCAAATAGGAAGTAGCCTCTTCCCAGGAAATAAGAAGTGACTTTGTTCTTGATCAGCGGGATCCAGTTCTTAACAACCCAATTTTCCATTGATTTTGGCGAGGGCTAAAGGCCCATGAACTGACCACCAGGGCACGATCTACCAGGGAAAAAGCGACCTGGATCGGGCCCTCAGGAGGAAGGATGACCTCAGGAACATCAGCAAGTTTTTTGACGAACTTGGCAGCTTCAGACTTCTTCTTCTTGGGCGACGAAGCTAACAAAGAGGAGAAAGCAGCTTCAGCATCAGGGCGAGAAGAAAGCAAAGGACCGAGGGGTGAGCCCTGGTTCTCCATGGCTGTGAAGAGAAGATTAGCAGCAACACTCCCAAGCTGCACAAAGCAAAAATGGAAGACGTAGCATCTCAGAGCCGAAGAGAAGCAGGAAAGAACCGGACAGAACCTGCAGGAAGAGGCCCCGTGGCAGAGGAGCGAGACCCAGCAGATCCGGCGAGGAAGGCTGGTCGAGAGGAACAGAGAGACCCAGAGGGAGGAGCAAGGGGAAAGGAGGACAAGACACAGCAAGAGGACATGGCAGAGCAGGGTGCGAGCAGCAGGGCGCAGCAGGAGGTAGCAGACACAGCAGGACGCGATGCAGGATGTAGCAGGAATAGCAGGAGTAGGGGCCCTGCGAGAGCAGGCGCAGCTGCAGGGGTAGCAGCGCAGGGGCTGCAATGCAGGGGCAACAACACAAGGGCGATGGCGGCGCAGCTAGGTCTCCTCAAGATTATATGCATTGATCTATGTGTTCATTATTAATCAACATAAATTAATTAGTATAATTTTGCAACTAAATTTTAAAAAAATGTCATACAATTTACATGTTCATCTAATATGAAACACAAAGTTACATATGTCAATTAGAATACCAAGTAATATCAAGTGCAACTATAAATAATTCCAACCACAAATTACATTATATAAAATGTCAAGTATTACAATATGACTTTCCAACTTAATATTGGCTAGAGTACAATTTATAGATAAAATATTGTTCATCACTTCAAAACATTATCATTATCTTGCTAAGGAATTCCAAGTGAATTCACCAACTCTCAAAACTTGACCATCAGTATTTATCTATGTCTTATGTGGGATATTGGCTCTACGGGTACCACTGGACCAGTACACCTATCTCTCTTTTTCACTCTAATGTTATTGTTCCCCTCTTTCTTCAATCCTTGCTTCTTACCATCAATACTAAGTCCATTTTCTACAAAAACAAAACAAAAAAAGTTACAATACAAAGTATAAGATATGAAAGTCGATGAACACTATAATATAAACTAAAGTAGACTATAAAGGATTTATACGATATATACCTCAACATCAGAAATATTGTTAATGTCATTTTTCCCCATAAAAGCAAGACACTCAAACAATTTTTCTTTAGTTGGAAAATAGTGGCCACTATGTGGCCAAATGACCTGTATTAACAAAGAAAACATGTATTAACAAAGCAAATAAAATGTCACAAATAAACACAATAGAGCTAGAAATTTCTACTAATAATGTCTCATGCTCCACTTTTGTATTTGTATCGTTTCCTCTAGTTATCTCTAAGAAGAAGTGACACTTCAACAATAAAAATGGTTAGTAGAAATCTAATGGGTGGAGCAAAGTATTGCTGACACAAGATTACAACAAGAAATTAAAAAACAATAAGACAAGGCTTTGTAAATTGTGATACTAACCAGGAATATAGCTTCAATATTGTAATATTCAATTATCAACGTACTATTCCAAGGGAAAAGGAATCCAATTCCCATAAGCCAAAACATTATGTATGCCCCTTGTTTTCCCTGTAATTAATTGAGAAATATTAGCACACGCAATTTCCATTTAGAATCTCTAAAATGGTTCTATAAATATTCAAAGCAAACTTAATGTTATTCATTTTTATTTGATGCACACAAAAATGAATATGCTAACTTGTTTTTTAGCTGGAGAGTTATGTAATTCATTGTGTCCAAAATCATTGTTTATTTTCGTGACTATTTTTTTAAATGATCAGGCAACGGGCCTATATTTGACCAAAAAACATATTTTTCAGAATATACTCCATTTTTCTAATTCAATGATAGATTTCCTTCAATTTTATGACGTTCAAACAAACTAGAATCATTTTCCTTTAACAAGTCACTGTTGTAATATACTACGAAACAGACAACTACGTAATGAATTTATTAGTGGTGGAATACTAATAAATCACAAATACAAGCAAGAAATAACACCACTATGTCCTAGACATGCCAAGTCCTTATCCTCTTGGTTGGAAATATTACTTCATGAAACCAACATATTTTACAAATGAACTTTTCTAAAACTAACCAATGTCGGTGTATCCAACAACATTGACATTTCTATTGGCATGCCCTCAAAATGTGTGGAAGTATCAAAAAAGTGTAATGCATTTCCCTGTAAGGTTAAATTTTGGCAAGGGAATATGTTGTGTGTTAGTCTAATCAAGTTTTAACTTGCCTTTAATAACTTAGAGAGAATTGGAATCCAATATAGAACGATGAAAAAAATCTTTTATTCATTCACACTTACCTAGATCCTAAACAAGAATTGAAGCATTATACAAATCCAAGAATGTCTCACATTCCGCGAGGAAACAAAATTTCTAGATTTTGATTGTAACCCTTGAGGATTTCTCAAATTTGTAAAAAAGTAACATCATAAATATTTTTTCGTAGTTCTCAAACATTCTTCTGCATGGAGCTTGAGAAAATATGTGCATACACATATCACAGGTGTAACTAATTTCTCTTTTTCCTAATTTCTACTTTTCCTTAAATTTATATAAGTAGCATTTAAAAAATAAAAGGAAGCCTGCAAGAGATGAATGCCACAAATGAAGATATATTGTAGTACACAAAATCCAAAATATAATGAAGTTAATTAATGGAGTAATTGATGGAGAAATCAATGGGGTTATTGGTGGTTATTTGTATCCTAAACATGCGAGTTACAATCAGAATTTTACAAATACACTGTGATACATTCCCACTTGTCACTTGTCACCTAGTATTACTCTCACCTCTTCCTCCTTGCTTACAAGGAATTGTTCCCTAAATTAGAAAAATGGAAACCTGTAATTCCTTAAAAATCCTAGAATATCATTTGATCCAATGACGAGACTAGCCACCTCTTAAATCATATCTAGAACCTTTGATAGCCTTTCATCAGTATTATCACTCTGTGCATCCCTAAGGAAATGTACAAACTCCTCAAGCAGAACTGGCAACACTCTAGTAAAAATATCTCTAGTATTAGATCATGTCTAGGCTTCATAGAATTGCATTACAGTAACCAGTTCCTTTCTATCTGAGTGAAGAAACACAAATGATAGAGCCTTGTGACACCATTCCAACAACAAAATTGGCAAAATTGTATTCAACTATGTTTCCAATTCATGCAAAGTAGCTAATGCATGGAAATTATTCTTTTGTAAAACTAAAAGCTTTAGAAGAACCACAGGGACCATCTCCTGAACAATATCTACACTTGGTATACCCAAAATGACCTCTGCAAATTCAATTCTCATAACTAGGCTTGTGACAAACCTTTCTTTCAAGTATTCAAACAACTCATCTCTAATTCCATCAAACTTGAAAAGGATTGATCGGAATCCTCCCTTATATTTAAAACTAGCATATTTATGTATTAACCTAGCAGTTGTTTCTCTTAGGAAACTATTTGAATTGTTAAGCTGATCAATCAATAAAGAAAATGAGAAAAAAAACAAATATCCATGGACATCAACCATTTTCATAATTTCTGCTACTGTTTCCAACAAAGTCTCAAATACATCCAGATCCTCAATGGCTTCCAAAGCAAGTTTCAATATTCGAAGCATATTTTCTTCTTTTGTTTTTTTGCATGAGTAATCATCTTCAAAAAAAATATCCATTACATTATTCTCAATGAAGTCACAGATTCTCAAAAAAAATTATCTCCTCACAACCTTCTTCTCATAAAGTGGAAGTATATCCAGGTATTTTATCCACAAAGGTTTTGTTCCCAGAAGGCCACTTTTGATTGCATGGCATAGAAGACGAGACTTCCCACAGTAGCAAAACGAAATTTCTTTAATGATTCACTAAAAATAAGTCGAGAAAAGAGAGACTGACAAATACTCGAAGCAAACTCTAACAGTTTTATTATTAAGAATGTATTTCCTTTATATCTAATATAAAGTTACATCAAGGTCACTTTTCCCAAAGTTAGCTGAAATTTGATTATCACATTGAACACAAAAGAATCCCGATATAAGAACATCTATGTTTCCCAAATTCACTTTCAGATGTATACTTAGACAAGTAGCCTTTCAAACAGTAAAATATCCATTCATGAAACTTAAGTGAGTTACGCCAATGACACTTTTGTTCTTTAGGCCCTAGTTTTGATAACAAATATTTATCATAGTTATGTTCAATAGTCTTGTTCAAAGAGTAGAGGAGAGGCCACAACTTTCCAACAACTGCTTATGAGAACCTTAAACAACAACAAACTGTAATTTGGTTCAAAACTTCAAATCAAATTTAAGAAAATTCAGTCTAGATAAATCTCGGTCTATAATGAGGTTGTTTCAAGTGAGAAATATGCAAGATAGGTCGTTTTGTTCTAGGGTAGAAGAGAGTGATTAAATAAATCCTCAAACTCGAACAGAAGAACCTTTGTACCTAGATCTGTAATCTTCCATTAAAACTAAAATAAGAATGGCTTGCAATCTTTGAAACTTGGATCAACATGAGTTGAAGTCATTCTTGAAACTCCCACTAGCATGAAGTCTCATCAACGTATAGTTATGACTCATATAGCCAGGTGTCAAATAGTTGTCAATAAATGCCTGTAGACTAAGCCCTTAGAGTCTTTAATACACCTTCATGTATCCAACGAATCCCACACCACAATAGGACTATTACTTCTCCAAAGGTAGAAATATTTCAGAGCATACCCACTTGAGATCTCTGAATGACTGCTTTAGGATTGCAGGCAAGTTTAGCATTTCATTATTATAGTGGTACTACAACAATACTCCTTTTTTTTATAGTACAAGAATCAAGTCAATACTATTCCTCCTGTTGGATTAGGCCAAACTTCAATGTACTCAATTCCAGTTAAAAATTTCAAGCTGCCTCTTATTCTGACATACAAATAACTGCTAGACTCCTATGCAAAATCATGTCACTATGAAACCTCAACGTTTAATAAAAAAATTCATAGTCAATGTAAGGATCTCAGAGGAAAAATATCTCATGTGCTATCTCTCATTTCAACTACATACCTAATGAGTCATGCCTTCAAGGTAGAATATCTCACTTCTTAGTTGTATTGCATTCTCTTCTTGTGTGGGCTTTTCCTTACCTGTGCCCTGATATACATGGATTGCAATTATAGCATACACTATGGAAATTGGGTACCAAGCCACAAGGCTTAAATGTGTCAACAGCTAAACCTTTAATGCTAAATAGTAACATTGCATTATTGCCAATGCCTTGAAGGAGTTACACCTTTACTAGATTTCACCCTCAATACCTCTAAAAAGTCAAAATATAATTTTGTACCCTCATATCCCTTATGAATCAACTACAACCTGAAACAAACTCATACACCCTTGGCAATATATTCCCCTCTGCTTCACCTCCCTCTGAACCATTATGTCCTACCATGCATCAATGCCATAGAAGGACACATTATGGAGATCCTCTTCAATAGCAACACACACCTACTAAAGTCTACCTTGCTGCAACTCCTTTTTGCCTTTTGCAGGCCATCATCCTACCCCAAACTCTCATGGATTTGAAAATACAACATCTTTGGTTATAGCTTATGATCCAAGTAGATTGAAATGCATTTTTTAGTATTTCTCTAATGGAAGTATGCAATGTCCCTAGGTAATTTTTGGCCTTGCGGTTCAATCCTTATCTAGGATTTTCCAATCATGAAAATAATCATAACAACACTGCACATTTATCAACTCATAAAATTACCCTTATATATAATTCACTAATGATATAAGAGATATTTAATAGTCATATGTTTCTTCAGAAAACCACCACAAGTTAGGGCTAGCTGCCTAACAAACAATAGACCTATAAAACCAATAATCCACCAATATAATTCTGACTGCAATGTCAATATTCAATAGATTAGTATTCCAACTGTAACCCACACTAGAACTATCCAAGTTTAGTTGGTAATATACTAATTAACAACTAACTATCTAATTGTGTTGCCTCCAAGCTTGTTTGCTGTTAGGAAGAGCTTGTGACAACCCTTTCTTAGTGGAGTTTCAATTTGTAGTTGGAGTAGTCTCTTAACCTGGTCAAATGGCTGGTTAGATCTTATGATAGTCCCCTTTTGATCCAAATTTCACCTGCGGTTGGAGAGTTTATTATGTTCCTACATCACGTCAACAAACTATAGGTTCTAGAGGTCTGCTTGGGATGTTTAGTAATTGTCGGTCTGTAATTGGAGGCCTGTAATTGTTGGGGAGTGTTTTCAAAGCTTCATGTGATTACAGACCCCTGAAAGAGATATCTTCTGTGGCCCTAAATACACTCAGGAGGAAGGCTGCATATAAGTGATTCCTTAGATGCTTCAAACTCGGCCCTAAAAACCACCTAGTAACCTACTGATCTCCTGTTTGGTTGAGAACAACCTCGCTACCTCCTGTTTGGCTTTAGTGCCTCAGAGAGGACCCCTCGCAGCCTTACCTTTCCTTAACCAATGCTTCTGAGCTTGGGTGCACCATAGAAATATCACAAAGAGAAGATCTTGTTTCCCAGAAAAACTAATGGTGGCCAGGCATCCCATAGAAAGACCTATGTTGTCTTGAACATGACTTATTGACCAAGAATAACCACTGAGAATGTGTTTCCCTACTTTCCAAAACGAATCATACATGCTCCAAAATATTATGTTGTAAGAGGTGTAACGAGTGGTTATTTTATGACATGTTACAACTTTGAATCTATCTTTCAAAGCCATTAATATTAATCTTTGTTTTAATCTTTAATTTTTTTGTTTCTTGTGTTCATTGGAATAATGCTCTATTTGGGAGAAAATGGATGGTTCGAGAAGCATGTAGAACTGTGGGATGTTATATGTCTAACGATCCCTTCCTACCTAAGAAGTGACACAATTGGGAGACGTTTCATGAGATGAACACTTTATTCAATTTGGAAGAAATTTATGTATTTATTATTTAGATCAAGTTTAACTATGTAATTGTTGCCCAACATTGCCATTTTTAGGTAAGATGTGGGTAGTCTTTAATTTGGGGTCAAGGAGTATTAACTGTTATTTGTTTTTTAGGAAAGAAACTCTTATTTGACTACTTTTCTGCTCCTGGATGTAACAAGTGTAATTCTGAATGAAATATCTGTGCCATTTGCCCCTAAAATATTGTTTTTTAATTGCATGTCGCCATATATATTTAACAACAAATAATGTTGTACTAATTACTATGTAAGTGAAACCCTCATTCAAGGGTTTGATCAAAAAGGTATGTATTCATGATCCTTTTTCTTTTCTTCACTTCCGCGTTATATTTTATCATCATTTGAAATGATAAAAAAATTTAAACTTGCTGGAAAAAAAAAGTGTACATATAAATAAAATTGGGTTTTGACCCTATCGGGATTTGACCTCAACTGTAGAGTAATCAATTGTATCAGCATTAGCTTTACTCATCTACCCTCAATGATGGGATGGTTTTTGTTATTATCTGTTCATTTCCCTAGCTTCTCTACCCATAGATCCAACACTTAAAAGTGCCTCTACACTTGTGGGTGGCCCCCAAGGGGTGGTTTAGCTTATTATTTTCCACATCTTACTGCATTTCTCAGATCTAGAGATGCATAATAGCAAGTTACTTTATCATCTACAACCATTTACTAAAGTCTAGCAAGTTATTCACCTCCCAATTTTTAAGGGCTCCTATCACTCAACTTGGTGCTATTCTAAGAGTTATGTCTAGTATTTTGAGTGTCTTTATGCTTGCTGATTTGCATTTTTATGCAATCATATTTCATTTCTATTTACTCTCATGAAGACCTTGACAACACCACTATTTTGTGTGGTTAAACCACCAACTGATTTGGACAAGACCTACCCACTTATGATCCAATTCCAAACCAATCCATTTGAAACTTAGGCAACCCATAGAGCACCAAAATGCATAAAAAACAAAAACAAAATAACATAAAAATGCACCCCCTCTTAAAGCCTAATCCTCAAAATTCTCAAGTTCGAATTGGATCTGCAATCGCCGAAAAAATACTAGAATGTATCAAACCAATGGAAAGCTTTAACTCTATCCTTTCTCATAGTTGGACAATACCTAGCATGGAAGTTGGGTTCAAGCCCATGGGTCAAAATTGGCACAGATGCAATAGTTGTGATTGGGGACAATGTCTTTCTACTAGAGACAATTATTGTTCAAATTCTAGAGACACGTCAATGCACACTTAATAGAAATGTTGTTGTCAATTGAATGAAAATTTGGAGATAGGGATGGGTCCAAGCACAGGATTTGGGACATGAAAGAAAGCAAGGCCCACATTCATTTAAGTGATTCCAATGATGAAATTGCTTGGTCCTATAACACCACAATTGGACATTATTTAACTAAGTTGGGGTATTATCTTGCAATGCAAAATCTAGAAACATCAACAAATAAATGGTGGTTCAAGAAGCTGTGGATGAAGGGAATTTCATCCTCATTTTCTTTCTACTAATTACTCAGCCTGACAATATTGGGTTGACCACAGAACAAATATAAACCAATTCCATAACCTCTACCCATTTTTGGAAGAAGAAATATGGCACCTATCATTGGAAGCTTGCCCATTCCAATGAGGAATGTCAAGCATTTAGGCCAAAAGAGCTCCAAAAGGAAAAATACTTCCTTTATAAGAATTATTGAGAGGTTGGAGACTTAGAGGTTGATGTCAAAAATCCCAGCTACATTGACCCACACTCGATGCTAATGCAAAAAGATAACCTTGCCAACAACAAGGAAGCTCATTGTACATAGAACTGCCAAATCAAGCACAAACTAGCATATATGGTCATTGATAATGGCAACCAAAATAACCTTTTCTTGCTTCAATTGGAAAAGGAACTTAAGTTACCAACCTCAACTCATCCAAACTCACATTACCGTGGATGGGTCAAAGATGCACATTATCTTGTGCTAATCAGTTGAAAATAGATCAAACTATTACTAAAAGATGGCAATATTTTGCCCAATATCTCATATGTTCTTACAAACAAAGATGAGAAGACTTATGAAAATAAAATGATGATAATAAGTTTAAATAATTGCAAAAGTGTAAGTAATATAAGTGGCATTTAAAAAATTAAAGGAAGAATACAAAAGAGGAATGGCACAAATGCAGATATATTGTAGTACATAAAATAAAAAATATCATGGAGTCAATTGACGGAGAAATCAATGGATTCATTGGTGGTTGTTTGTCTCCTAAACATGAGAGTTACAATTATATGTTTACAAATACACCGTGATACATTCCCACATGCCACTTCTCACCTAGTATTATTCTCACCTCTTCCTCCTTGCTTACAAGGAATTGTTCCCTAAATTAGCAAAATGGAAACCAGTATGTCTTCCCTCACAAGGAAGCCACATGTTTTCCATTGAAATGTGTGGTTGTGATATTTCATTGGGTGATGAATGGGGAAGAACACTAGGACCTATCACCATGGATTTCTTGGAATTCCACATGAGTTTTCAAGAGAATGGAAATTCCTACATGCTCAAAGGTTCCAAAGAAACCATTATAGAAATAATCAACTACCATTGTATGGAAAATCTTTTGAAAAAGGGCCATTTTTTGAAAATGGGGGATATTTGAAATGTGAGGGAAGACATATAGGTTTCCATTTTTGTAATTGACTAGGTGAAAGACTCAACTATTTTCTATACTTCCTCATGGCTGACATGCTATGGGTGTTTTTCATGGGACCATTGTGTCCATAAAAGAGGTTATCCAAATTTTAGCCAAACATAATGAGTGTACCAAAATATTTTTTTTAAGAGGGGCCACAAGTAATGGTATGATATGGTCCACAAGAAAGGAAAAATTAATTACTATAAAGTGACACCACAACAATCAATGTTTCACAAGGATTTTGTTGAGCTACGTCTCCTGTAGCGGTATTGGCAAGCATAGTTCCATTTGAAATATGGGCTATTGAAACCTCACCAAGACCCTTTCAACATCATTATGTCCAAAGGATTGTTGGAACTAGACATAGTAGAGGAATGGGGTTATCCGAAAGAAGACATCCTAGATTCACAAGGAGATCAACTATTAGCTTCTAACCCCAGCATTACTGTAAATAGTGAGAAATCCAACAGTACAAAAATATGGATCTCTGTCAATGACAAGGCATCTATTTCAGATTTCAGAGAAA
The DNA here is from genome assembly GCA_034641835.2 of Pinus albicaulis. Taxonomy (NCBI): domain Eukaryota; kingdom Viridiplantae; phylum Streptophyta; class Pinopsida; order Pinales; family Pinaceae; genus Pinus; species Pinus albicaulis. The sequence goes on from CM076580.1 coordinate 1,572,761,811, forward strand.
ATTCAAGTAAAAAATGATTGCTATAATTACCACTACATAGATTTAGAAGCCTTTGATGATGAAGGCCATGCTTTCCATTTTTTCACCAGTGTATAGACCACCTCCATTTCTAAAACTATGATGATATGGATGAGCAACATTTTGCCCACTTTTGACTAGACAAGCAATCATGAAGCAAATATGATGAAGCCCTAAACACATCCAATCATAATCTATTTGGAGATGCTTTGAAACTTGAACACACTTCTGAGGTTAGAGAAGTGTATTTTGATCAACAAAAAGTGAGATAAGATATGATAAGATAATTCTATATATCCAACGAATGACAATAAATAGGTCAACAGGACTGAAAGGTACAACTAGTACAAGTACAATGTGGGAGTGCAAATGCAACTCCTCGAAAATGCCAAAGCTAAATCTAGGGTAAAATGAAGAAAAGAAGAATACAAAAATAGGACAACCTTATAAACATGTATATAAACAGATCATGTAGAAGGCTAAGTGAGGGTAATAAAGCTATCGGCATTCCTGGAAACACATTTGGCAGCTCAAAATTTCATTTTGAGTTTGATAAAAACATAAATATAACACCTACACTGCATTTTGATGTCGATGATGAGTGTGGTAGAGATAAAGAGAGGTCTATTCCTAAGATAGATTGTGAAGTGCAAACAATGGGATGATTCGTTCTAGCCAATACTCATTTTGAGATAGTGTTAATGACCACCCTGTTGAAGAAGACAAAGAACAATTTCCTACAAGTTTTTCGGCCTGCTCAATTGGCTTTCTAAACTTATTCATTTCTCTTCATTTGATTCACCCTTGAAAATAATCCATATTTCCAAATGATTGAAAATGTGAGAAAAGGTCCTAAATGTAGAGGAGGAATATCAGCAAGAAGGTAGGAAACAACTTTCTACCAATCTTGTAATCACCCGAGAAGACTTAGCACGTGATGACAGGGGTATCATGCCATGCCTTTTTTATACACTGGAAAATTGAAATTCAACCAACATATGACAAAATCTTGAGCACAGATGGAGATAATAGATGAAACTATAGTTCTAGTTTCTCTGAGAATGAGAGTAATAATAAATTCATTAATGAAGGGAAATATTGAAGATCCCCTAAAGTTCAAGAGACCAACACTCCTATATGTGATTTTGAATATGGTAGAAACTTTGGCACCCATAATGATGTGCATCTCTAATCAACATTACCTATTAATTTCGAATAGAACAATGCAAGATCCTATATTTTTTTTCTTTGACATCCATCCTACATATGACATGGATTCTAATGAGGAAGAAAATAACGTTGATCATATCATCAAGTTGTTTTGTGAACCATATGAGACAAAGGCAGAAAGGTCAATTCCATTTGTTGAAGGCATCTTTATTGAAGATGAATAGTCTTATCATATTGGAAGAACTAACCAATATCCAGGAATACAAGAGGATGTCCACAAACCCATAATTGATTTACATAGTGAGCAGAATCATTTCCAAGTTTTTATCTTATTGTTCATAGTTATGATAATTGGTCTTCAAAGGAGGTTGTTCTCCTAACTAAAAATTATATTTGGGTAGCTTTAATTTCCCATACAAAACAGCCCCTTTTCAGCAACACTGATGTTTATGGCCAAGATAAAAATGTTCCTTTGTTTGATCCAGAAACATTGGAACTAAAGTCTCAATATTTCCTTCGACCATAATGACCCAAGGAGACCAGACCTTTGTTATAATGGAGAGCCATATATGGATCTCTCTCCCAACTCAGGGTAGTCTCAAAGTGCCCAAAATAAAATAATTTTCTTTCTTGAAAAATAATTCCCAAGAAGGGTTCTTTATAGTATGACATGGACAAGGTCACTTGACATAAACCTTGGAGGTCTTCAGTGGAGACCTGACCTAAAAAAATTGACCCAAGCATGAAACCCATGCTTTAATAAGTCAATTTATTTAATAAGTCAATTTATTTTTCTTTCTTTTGATAAATATATTTCATTATGACTCAAATACTATTATGAAGACCAAACCTAGTTACAAAATCTAGTTACAATCTTCAACACAAAGCCCCAGCCAAAGTAGAAAGGGAAAAATCCTAAGCACTCGCATGAACTAATAAACAACTCATGGATACCACGCATTTTGTAGAAGGCCTTGATTATAGACACAACTCAACCACCATGGAACAATTGTATGAGCTTGAAGGAAGGATCCACCAAGAAAGGTGTGCCACTAATAGTTAGCCAGTGGATAGAGAGATAAAAATGCTAATCCTACACATAGGCATTTCTAGGAGTCGAATTATCCAATATAACAAAAGAGTGGACTTCCACTAGCACACTAGGGAAATGATTTCCAATAGTATGGATCACAAGACTAAGCAAGAAACCTCCTGCTAGAGCACATTCTAGATATCCTCCAAATGTTGGATGATAAATATATCTCCTTGAAAGAACAAATGTGTGGCCTACACACTAGTAAAGCTTGCTCAATCTATAGGCATGTCACATACACATGACTAAACAACAACAGAGATATTGATGTTAACAACACTTATCCAATTTCACATGAATTCTCTTGAGGCTATTGTAGTTTTTAATGAAAAATAGTTGATCATGGTATATCTAGGTATGAGTTTGAAATTCACTAACTTTATGCAGGGAGCATTGGGGCTGCCCATGCAACCATCTCATGGAACATTATGTATCACCAAGAAATGTGCACCACTATTATTTAGCCAATGGATAGAGATATAAAGATGTTAATCCTACACAAAGGCATTTTTAGGAGTCGAATTACCCAATATAACAAAAGAGTGGACTTGCACTAGCACACTAGGGAAATGATTTCCAATAGTATGGATCACAAGACTGAGAAAAAAACCTCCTGCTAGAGCACATTCTAGATATCCTGCAAATGTTGGATGATAAATATATCTCCCTGAAAGAACAAATGTGTGGCCTACACACTAGTAATGCTTGCTCAATCTATAGACATGTCACATACACATGGCTAAAAAACAGCAGAGAGATTGATGTTAACAACACTTAGCCATGGTCACATGAATTCTCCTTAGGCTATTGTAGTTTTTAATGATAAATAGTTGATCATGGTACATCTAGGTATGAGTTTGAGATTCACTACTTTTATGCAGGGAGTATTGGGCCTGCCCATGCAACCAGCTCATGGAACATTATGTATCCTTCTAAACATTGACACTAGTAAAGTAATAGCTAGAAAAATTGCTTGGTATATTTATTTGTTTGAATACATGTTAGCTTTATGAATACGGCCTATTCTGAAAAGATTCAAGGGTTCAACCAAAGCTCTAGCAAACTTTCAACATGTCTATAACCTAATTTTGAATATATAAATAGAATATCCTACTCACAACAAAAGGTTTAAAAAAAATATCTACACATTACAATAAGAATCTTATTGAGTAGTGAGATTCTGAAATCAACCCACAAGTGGCAATGACCTAGTTTTATGTTAGTCATTAGCACTTTATGTTAGTCATTGAAATTCAAGGTTTTCACAATTTGTGGGGCATTTATTGCCAAAACAAATGTTAAGTTACAAAAAGGAAGTGATCTAGAAGCAGCAATAAGAATCGTAATGGATAGTGAGATTCTAAAATCAACCTACAAGTAGCAATAAGAATCTTGGTAGGTTTCAAAAGGTTAAAAAAAAAATGCATGTAAAGCCATTGATCCGAGATACAAAGAACAAAGGATTAAGAGGGAGAGGAAATTATAAATAGGCCCAAAAGCCTCATGAGAGGAATGTTTAGTTGCAATTACTCTTTGAAATATTTAACTCTAGAAAATTGCAACGTCCATATCTTCTCAAGAAAATTCATCTGTCTTGGTATATTGGAGGTTCATTTATCAATAGAGTTATGTTTAGTAAAAATTTTGCAATCTTGTATACTACATTTGTTTTCCTAGTTTCAGGAATAGTAGTTTTGGGATTTTAAATTGCTCAGGTACTTTTGGTTGAATAGAAATTATTTATTTTTCCTACATTTGACTTTCTTATCACCCCGTGACCAAGTTAAGATTATAACAGGAAGCACAAACAATTTTTAAAAACTCATTTCTTACATGATGGGTAGAAATGCTTGTAAAATTTACAAGGCCTATCATCATAGCTAACAATCTGCAAATGTCATTTTCTTGACAATAAGAGCTAATTTTGGTCAGAATTTTAATAATTTTTATCGAGCTTCTGACTTTTTCATCTTCACCAATGACAATGAACAGTGAACCTAGTATATTGATCTAGGATAGAAAATCTCACTAAAATTCAAAACAATTGGCTATGTGTGAAGTACTTGACAAGTGCAACCTACATCTTTTTATTTGGCTATTTTACTTAATGTCCATTCCTTTCATTCATTTCAGAAATTTCATCCTATTGCCAAGATCCACATTATACAACCTACCACCTGAGCCAACCTGTTTGATTCATCCTCACATGCGCTAACTCATCCCACACATTAAATATTTGTAACTTTTTATATAAGCCTCTAAACATGACAAACTCATGCAAAGACTTGAATCTTTTTCCAAGCCTTTTAAAGCATGAAGTTCAATTCCTATTCCAAAAAAAAATGAAATTCCCCAATCAAAAGTCTAACAAAAATGGTTGGGTGTCCAAATACACAAACAGAAAGCTAAGCGACATATGGACAATAATTCTTCAAATGTCATGGAACTAGGTTTACAAAGAAAAACAGGTGAAACTACCAAAACTACACTGGAAAAATAATCCTTACAAAAATTAAAGTCTTGCAAAATGAAAAATAAATGAAGGGAAACCATACCAGTCATGATAAATTATAATAAGGCCTCTCTCATATATCACACCAAGTGTATTGTCTTTTGACAACATTCATAACGCAAGCTTTGTTCGATGTAATTGTTGCTGCAAAGCCACCATGACCTGCATTCATGTCCATAACATTGTGATATCTAATCTCTCCAATATATTTGTTGATTCTTTTGTAGGCATCCACGTGCTTCTTCCACAATTGTGTATCAGCATTATATGACTCGGCTGTAACACCTGATAATGAACCACTGAGAACTCTAGGAGGAACAGCATTAAGGCTCTTTAAGAACTTTTCCAAAATCCCTCTAGCCACATCACTAGCATCATTTACTTTAGGCATTCGTGTAGTTCATATTTCCATTCTCTTATACCTGGACGATGAGAAAATTTTATAGGGTTTTATCAGATAAGCATAAAATTTCAATCATATGACTAAAAATGGGCGATTGTCAAAGGAGTTCAAGAGAAAAACAGTTTTATTTTTGCACTTCACTACAATCTGAAGCCAACCATGAAAACATGGTTGAAATATTCCTAATAATTTGACAGTTGAACCTATCTGCAGCACACGATCAATTTATGCATGATCGTTGAAATGTAAAAGCAAACAAGAAAACTCACGTGACCTGAAAATGATGAAATCAAAATGTATCGTTGACATGTATTCAGGATATAAAATTGCTAATCACTTCACAAGAATATTGTAGGAATTAAATCCACAAGTTTTAACAGGTCAATAGCCATTCTATTATTTTGTTACAAAACAATTCTCCCAATATCTAAATTTGGCAGAAAATTAGCCTGACAAACAAACAGACTCTGTACTTCTGCTTGGCAGCAATGCAAGCTTATATTTTTCATAGTCAGCCACATTGACTTTTTGGTTCAAACAAATCCTAAAACCACAATGCACTTTGGAACACAGTCACTGCAATACTGACGTCCAATTTAAAATTTGATGTGGTATTTAGACTTCTAAAGGGAAAAAAAACAATTACAGGATTAATTACAAGCACAAAAGTTAATAACTCTTTAAATATCATAACAACATTAACTTGCTACCTCAAGCCCAATAACATAAAACCTACAAGCACATTCTAGGAAGCGCCAAAAAAGGCATTACCTATCAAGGCCTAAGTATATATTCAATCCTAGACTTGAACCGAAGAAAACCTGTTGCACTAAGGTTATAGTCCTGCCTGAGTATAAACAATGTCTGGGTTACAAACGTTGTTCATAAATATAGTCATTTTTTATTCACCATCAATAAAATTTTCAGAACAGATTTTAGCACACTGTAGATTTTGATTATGCTATGTTATCAAATTAAGCTACATAAACTGTCTTCAAGTTTGCAAGTATGAAGTTTAGGTACTTTCCACTGATGATGTATTAAACTACTGAGGTAGCAAGAGAAACACTTGCAGCAACAGAAAGTGTTTGTCCTAATCGTTTTGACAAATCAACTATATAAATATAATTTGCAGTAATGGAAGCGACAATTTCAAAAAAATTGAAGATGGGGTCCAAATAAAAAGGAACCTAATTAGAAATCGTCCTTCATTCGAGAACTATTAACAAGTCAGAAGCCCCAATGGTATGAGCTACATTTACAAGCTGCGGTGAGTTTCTCCTTCCTTAAAAATGTATTGAATAAAATTGTGTGTTATCTGTGGGATAGGTACTACAATTTTGGATTCTTTATAATTCTACAAAATTTGCGATCGCACAGGGGGGAGAAATTTGTTTCCTCTTGACTAAAAACGTAGAATGAAAAGTCTTCAAATAGAGATTAAATACAATTTTGTTTCTTTACAACACATGCGTACACGAGAAAACTAACAAAAAATTCAAAATAAAACATATTATTTAAAACCCAATGAACTTGGTCCAACCTGTTCATAGTTTTAGTTACTGTGTTACACTTGTTGTGAACATCAGTTTAATTTTTTCTTTGAAATATTGAAGCACGGTGTGAAGCATTTGATCGCATTAATGGCTTCTAATGAGCGCAGAAATTCATTTGGGCTTACATGGACAGAGTAGTGGGATTATTCATTCAACGACCAGGAGAGAACAGAGCAGAACAAGTCCGCGGTCATGACCATATTAGCAGATTATAACAAGAAGATGAAATACGATGCATCTGATGGGGCCAAAAAGGTGAAGGAAAGGACTTCCGCTGGTATTCGTTGGGCGAAACATCAATGCCACAAAAATGCCCAGAAGTGAAACGATAGTCAGTGTCCAAAATTTGCAGAAGAAATGAGTGTTGGAAGGGCTTATGTGTGAACTATTTTTCTTCCGCTGAATTCCAGAGTAAATTTATATTGTATTAATTTTTGGGTCAAAGTTTTGAGTATATTAAATGACTGAACCATGTCAAGGTATTGATTGAATTTACAAAAACCCAACGAAATTGGGAACACTATAAATTAACTAACTGTAGATATAATTACAAAAGGCTGAAGAATAAAACTTAAATGCAACGAGATCATGCGTAGAACAAGTGGCATGACAATGTGAGACAGAATAATCAAGATGTTGATTTCATCAAGAAATAGAGTTTGAAAAAATTACCTCGTAATCTATTTCAGCCTCATCACTACCAAAAGCATTCAGCCTCGTCCCTGCCAGAAGCATTTTGATCATTTTCTAGGCTGGACGCTTCTGTCGGCTTATTGTTTTGATTGTTTTCTGGCGTCCGCTGAGTTATGACTTTGAGCTCTTCCTGGTCCTCCTCTACTCATCGATGGCTCAATTCTTCATTCTGTATCCATTCTTCCTCGGAGAAAGCCAGGTTGTCTGATGAACTCCTACCACTCTTTCCCATGGCTCGGCTCAGCTACCAAGGATAGATCCCAAAATCTGTATGGAAAGCCTGAGCGCAAATTCGAAACCCGTAAAAAAATTTCATTGCCCTTTTTTATTAATTTATTATCATTTTTTTCAACCTTCTATCAGTGGATTGGGAAATAATTCTCCATCCTAATGCACTTGTTCCCGCCCTTTTACCTTCTGGAGAAATTTGAGAGAGGGAAGGATTTCCCCAATGTTTGTAAGTTCCCACCTTTTTTATGTGAGGATTTCCTCACAATGAGGGCCACTAGAGCCTGTTGAGTCTTTGTTGGTCCACTTTAGTAGGGAAATGGTTTTCAAAAAAGCAATGAAACATATCATCCTTAATATATCAATAGTTTTATATATGAAGATATCTCATGTATATAGTATTATAATTATATTATTGTTGTAGTTTTAATTTTTGTTGGATTATAGAGTCAATGAATACATGCAAGTGTAGGTAATGATTTAAATGGAGGGTGTTATGAGATTAATTTAAGGAAATTGAAAAATAGAGATGGTAATGAAATCAATACAAAAATCTTCATAGGGTTTAAGGGGCATCAAGGTGGTAGAATATTGCAATTAAGAGAACTATATAGCAATTTAGGAAATATTGATACAAATTGCACATATATATATGTTGTGGTGCAAATGTAACAATGTTTTTGAAATTTTTTTGTAAGGTATGACAATGGTCAAGTTTGCCATGTTTTTTAAAAGTATGCATGTGTATGTAATGGTGGAGTAAATGACTTATGTTAGGAGGGATGAGGTTGAACCCCAAAAAATACAAGCAAGGAGATCAATCTAGTAACGTTGGTGGTGTGGGTCAATGAGCATTGGGCTATTTAACTTGCTTTCACACACATTTGTTTTTTGGATTGAAATTGTTTTGATGAACACAAGCAAGTGGCAATTAATTGATTTTAGAAATTGGAATGTGGTAGAAGCATCTCAAAAGCTATGAAAGCGCCACATTAACTCAACAATCACAACTAAGTGGTATCTATTCTACGAAAGTCACTCTAGACTTGGACCTAACCATATTTTAAATAAACAACCCCCTTAAGAAGGAAATTCAGCCCATGAGGGGTGAGAAATATGTCACATGGCAATATTGAACACTTGTGGGGGAATAATAACACACTATTTTCACCCACCAAGCAATAAGAAAGCCCCCATCAATGTTATGCACTACTTTAAATGGGTTGAGTGTCCTTGGATGCCTCGAACACTAGTATTGAATTATGTGATGTTAACTAAGTTAACCAACAAAACGTGTCTTCAATAATGATAACAATATTTGCACACAATTTATTTCATTGAACATTCAAATGAGGCTTTACTACTTGTAACCAACCATACATGTAGTTGATCAAGTTGACCAACCTAACGTGCTTCTACTAGTGATAACCAAAATGTACATGTTGGTAATCAGATGACCAATGTGGTATGCCTCAAAATTCGTAATTGAACATAAATTTTGTTGATGGGGTTGAACAACCTAACATACCTCTCGCAATTATAGTTAAACATGCATGTTGATAGGGTTAATATCCGAGATAGTGTTAATAAAAAATAGATGTTAATAATTACCAACCTAACACATCACTAACAATGACAATAGAATGCGCATGTCAATAAATAAACTAATCGACATGACATGTTGTTCATTAAGATGATTGACATGACACACAACTCGCTAAGCTGACCAACTTGACGAACTATTGATTTTGTCAATGAACTAAAAATGCCTTTAATGAACACAACCAAATGTGCATGATGTTGAACAAGTAAACCAACCTGACATACCTTTAAAAATAGTAAAAATGTGTGCAATTTGTGGATTGAGAAAACCAAACTAACATACCTATGATAATCAGAATAGACCATACATGCCTATTGTGATCAACCCTTCACGAGTTCCGTTGATTTCGTGCAAAATTAAGCATGTCATGCAACTCTTATACTAACTTTGATACATATACAAAATAAGTTTGTATTTACTTGTTAGAATTGTGTTAAAGTGTTTCCCCTTTAAATGTCACAAGTTTGAATCCAAGGGAAATTAAGATATGTACATATACCTCCATGGATTAATTAGTTAAATCATTGCATGAAGGGCATCAATTGTCCCACGAACAAGGGGGTCTCACATGCCAATTTAGCATCTACCTATATTATAACTTTATATTAAATACTATTATTATTTTCTTGTGTTAATATGAGTGCTTTTCATATTTAATATACAGTTAAGTAGATTACCCCTTGACTAATTAGTGAAGTATTTAATATTGGATGAGAGAGTTGTAAGGTTGAAATTTCTATACCTCGTGTTAATTTGGGTGTTTGTATCATTTCAATGCAAAATTGGATTTCATACATATCCATGGATCCATTAAAGGCATTTACACATGCTAACCAAAGACATACAATAGCTGCGTTAGAACTAGCGGTTGGGAGGAGTTCATTACCATATTCATCCACGGGTTTACATACTATAGAAATTAGGGAATGTGTTTGATTTATGCGCTAATGTTTGAATGATATGAGGAGACGAGTTAGTGCAAGTCTTACTTATGGTAAGGCCCTGCACTTGTTCCTTTATTTCTTAAAATAAACTTGAAAGAAGTGATTACAAATATATGATACGTATAATGTGTAAACCATTCACAACATCACGACATTAAACATTTACACAAGATGCAACTTATTTCATGTTCAATATTAGATTTTTTCCTTAAAAAAGAAATATATGGTACCATGATATAATATAGTGATTCACCAACATTGACCACCAAACAGATGACCTAAACGACAAATGTTATGTATGGTGAATATCATCCACCATAAACTATGATTATTAGCCACTCTAACACCCCTAAGTTTATGGTCACTCATTGAACATGACTCCAAGAGTTGTTTCGAGCTTCGTAAACTTATTCTTTCCCAAAAGTCTGACAAGGATATCTCATCACTGTAGCATTTTTTTTCTGCGTCTTTCATCAAATTCTCTGCAACCACATTTTTATGTTATCCTTAATTAACATTTCAATTCCACATGTTTTCTTATTGCGTATTTTAAAGGGTTTCCTTCATTCTCATGGCAGACACAAAGTCGCGTTCATGGGTCCTTCTGTGTTTTGGGGAGCATCACATTACTTGAAGTGGTTTCTCTCTAAATCAACACATGTCAAGTGTGGCATGATCAACCAAAACATATTAGCACCTAAAAGGTCATCGATTTCGAGTTAATCCCTACCCTATGCCATGGAATTTTTTTTGGTTTGAATAACTTTTGTCAATGAATAACATCATTGTGAGTAAAAAGGTAATGCAATTTGGCTTGGCATTTTCTTGTTGCATTAGGGGGTTTAATGGGTTAGGGGTTAGGGGTTAAGGGTTTAGGGGTTAAGGGTTAAAGGTTTAGAGGTTTAAGGTTGTTAAATGGGTTAGGGGTTTATAGGTTTAGGGGGTTAGGGGATTTAGCAATTAATGATTTTACAGGCTAGGGGTAATGGGGTTAGGTTTAGGGGGTTAAATGGGTTAGGGTTTTAGGGTTTTAGGGGGTTAAATGTGTTAGGGTTCAGGAATTAGGGTTTAAGGGGTGAGGGGTTTAGGGTTTAAATGTTTAGGGTTTAGGGGGTTAAATGGGTTAGGGGTCAAGGTTTTAGGGGTTAAGGGTTAAGGGTTTAGAGGTTTAGGGTTTAGTGGTTAAATGGGTTAAGGGTTAGGGGTTAAGGGTTTAGAGGTTTAGGGTTTAGGGGTTAAATTGGTTAGGGGTTGGGAATTAGTGTTCAAGGGCTTAGGGGTTACGATGATAGTTTCATTGGTCTCTGTTTGTGCACAATAGTTATTTATTCTTTGTGTCTCAATGTAACAATTTTGTAGGCACTATTTCTTGTTGCCATGTCTTCTCTATTTATTAATTTCTAGTATTTTTTAGCCATTTCTTTACATTTATTGATGAAAATTTATATTGCAATTTAAACAAATGTATGTTAAATCTCCAGTTTCAAACTCAACCACAGTGTTGTCACACAATTTAAGTCCGGAGAATGGACATCTAATGAAGTCTCAATAACCACACTACACCTCATGACCACTACAGAAAAGCATAAGTTCGAGTGTCCCACATTCATGAGAAAGTTGGTGATTATACTCTTGCACCTCCAACTAATTGTGTCTTAGAAATGCCCTTGTTTGTTGCAAAAACATCCTGATGTTGTTGACCTTGTCCCTTAATAGACCAAGGAAACATATGAGATTGAGATGAATGGAAAGCACTACAAAGTTGGAGAGAGTAGAAAATACTAGGATGATTTAAAGGATAAGCTTGAAGAATTTAAAGTGATTAAACAACTGAAAGTTGTCCCAAACAAATAGTTGATAATGTGAAACCTTCTTCTGTACTAGTCAAGCAAGAATACATTCATGTGAGAGCAAGAAGAGGCCAAGCGACCGATAGGCATAGCCTGGAAGAGAGGGTATGGTTCCCTCTTTTTAATGAAATATTTGATTTACATTTTGTATATCAAATATTAACCGTTTTAATCTTTCCAACAAGGGGGAATTAACCTGATTGTAGGTCTGAACTAGACCTGCTCTCGTTTGGAATGGATAATCCCAACGAGTTTTAAGGACTGTTATAAGGTTTAGGGTAACAAGGAGTTAGTGGTTAAGGGATTATGGATTAGGGGCTTAGGGCTTAGAGGAATAAGCGCTTAGGGTTAGGGGTTATGGGAATAATGAGTTAGTGGTTAAGGGGTTAAGGATTGGGGGGTTAGGGGTTAAGGGATTTAGGCGCATTTAGGGGTTAGGGGAATAATGAGTTAGTTGTTAAGGGATTAGGTATTGGGGTTAGGGGAATAATGAGTTAGTGGTTAAGGGGTTAGTGATTGAGGGGTTAGGGTTAGGGTATTTAGGCGCATTTAGGGGTTAGGGGAATAATGAGTTAGTTGTTAAGGTATTAGGGATTGGGGGCTTATGGGTTAGGGGATTTAGGCATAGTTAGGGGTTAGGTGAATAATGAGTTAGTGGTTAAGGGATTAGGTATTAGGGGCTTAAGGGTCAGGGGATTTAACATTTAAGGATTTTAGGGGTGAGCGGTTAATGGGTTATGGGTTGAGAGTTACTAGCTTCATGTTGGCAATTTGTGTGAAAAATAATTGTGCATTGGAGTTCAGAGGTTAGTGAAAGGATAAGGCAAGGGAAGATGAGGGAGCCCAACATTAGACTCTTAAATATGGTTTGGTGTTGGTCCTGATGGTGACCTCTGAAGAGGAAGTGTAAACATCACGGGAAGGTTTACGGAGGGAGTGGATTGTGTGTGCTTGTCATGGGAATTTGCTGGTGCGGTGTGTTAAATCGGTCCTTGCTGCTCGGTTTCTTAGCCATTTACTGCGTTTGGTTTGAGGATAGGATGTTGAAGGGAAGTGAAATCACTCTTTTCCATTTTTATTGGCTTTCAGTGAGCTTTTTTTCTCGTTATAAGAGAGGAAGTTAGAATTTGCAGTCCAGGAAACCTCGAGGGTGGTGGCAGAAAACTAGTTTCTTTTCCAAATTTCGTGCCCTCCAACGTGGGTGTGGCAATGTTTGGTGAATTGGTGTGTGGTATCTATGTGGAGAATTTTTAGGCTAGTCACTACCCTAGGGGGATTTACGCTCAAGCATCGACTACTTTTTCATCGTTTCTTGTTCAATTTCCTGTGTTGGTTTGGTGGGTGATGGTATTTGGTTTTGCTAGTGGTGGAAGTCTTTATCTAGTAGTGGGAGGTGTCTCTGTTCTTATAACTTGTGGTGGTGGGAAACGAAATTTGGCTCCTTCGTTGGTGGTGTTTGTTTTCTATAGTGGGGGGCTAGTCTCTCGACTCTACACATGACGGGGTTCCTCGGCCTTGGCGAATTATGAAGCCCCTGGTGTGGTGTGGGTGTTCTCCCTCCCTTGTCATCCATGGCCTTGTGGGGGTGGCAGACTCAGAAATAATCATGGCAGCTCCACGCCAGGGTGTAAAGACTGTGGGGTGTGTGTGACTTGCTAGTGTGGGTGCGCATGGGGGTGGTAGAGGAGGTAAGCGGGAGGATAACAGAGGTGGGGGTTTGAGGGTTCAAAATTAGAGTCGTCGAGGCATAGGAGGCTGTGGTAGCAAGGGGAATCACGGGTTTGATTTATTTGAGGTAAATGAGGGGCAGGTTATCCAACATTGTTGCCTAGAGAACGTTCGTGCACTTATCAACAACCTGATGGAAAGTGTGGAGACAACTGAGAGATTTTATCATGAGGAGCATGAAGAGCAGATGGAAACATTGCACTGAATGAATTATTTACAGTTCCAAGTCTTGGAGAGACTGGTAGTTGTTGTTTAGTGAGGCCAAAATCAACTCACTAAGAAAGTAGAAAAGCTAAAGACTTGGTTGGTGCACTTTGAAGGGCACGATCAGTGTGACTTTTGTCCTCCACCTCATCTAGGAACAACCCCAGAAAACCCTGCATCCATCACGTTGGACGATTAGTATGCTATTTGGTGTTCTTTATGTTTTGTATGTGATTTGGTGCCTCTAGCCCAACTGTTTATGGATAATGTCCCTAGTCCCTCTTTTGCATTGTTTTGCATCTGGTGCAAATTTTTGTCAACAAACCTAGTCGAGGTGAGACCACCTAATTTGTAACTAGCTATATGTACTCCTTTTTTCCTACATGAATATAACAGTGAATTACAAAAAACAAAGGTTCATACATCATTAAAAAATTAATTGAGTTTCATACTTAAATTAACAAATGTTCATACCTATTTACTAAATGGGTCTATAAATATATATTGTAGGTTTATCTATTTAGTATTTATTAAATGTAAATATGATGATTTAATACTAGATTTAACTAGTGAACTCACATGTTTAACATAAGAAATGTTATATTTATCTAGTTATTAAATGTAAATATGAAGAAACCTTAGATTTAAAACAACTCACACTTTTAACATAAATCGATGAAACTTAAAAATCAAACTTTATGGTCAAATATTAAATATAATAAATATAAATATAAATTTGGCTATCTAATTAATATTACCTGTACTAAAATTATAATGAAGGCATTGGTGTAAAGTTGATAGATGATACATGCAATTATGTTAATTGTAGATGAATCCATATGCACTGTTAAACTTTAGGACAAAAGGGTATTCATAATTTTAACACTGTAAATTCAGAGACCCCTTTGTCTCTAAATTTTAACACTGCAAATGGATTCAAAGACACCTATAGTGAAATGTAACACTTCAGTACCAAAATTGCGATTTTCCATATATGGAGTGACACAATTAAAAATTACTGACATAAATGACTAATTCATATACTTTTTGTACTTGTTATTTGGCCATATTTTTATTCTTGGAATATAATAGTCATTTACATTAATCATTATTAATTTTGTCACTTATTATCTAGTCATATATTTCAATCCTAGACTAAATTAGTCATTTAAGTTAGTCACTTTTACTTTAGTCACTTATTATCTAGTCATATATTTTATCCTTGGACTAAATTAGTTGTTTAAGTTAGTCACTTTTAGTTTAGTCAAATATTATCTAGTCGTATATTTTATTCCAAGACTAAATTAGTCATTTAAGTTAGTCATTTTTAGTTTAGTCACTTAAAATTGCTCAAATTTAGTAGTAATTCACTTGAAAGAATTGCAGTGACTAACATTTTTAGTCACCTAGTCATTAATTTCATCATTTTTTACTAGTTAAAATACACTTCTCTAACCTGAGAAGTGTGTTCAAGTTTCAAAGCATCTCCAAATAGATTATGATTGGATGTGTTTAGGGCTTCATCATATCTACTGCATGATTGTTTGTCTAGTCAAAAGCAGGAAAAAATTTTCTAATCCATATCATCATGGTCTGAGCACTGCAAGTGGTCTATACACTGGTGAAAAAATGGAAAGCATGACCTTCATCATCAAAGGTTTCTAAATCTATGTAGTGGTATTTATAGCAATCATTTTTTACTTGAATTTTCTCTGAATTCTGAAATAGATGCCTCGTCATTGACAAAGAACCATATTGTTGCAGTGTTGGATTTCTCACTATCTACAGTAATGTTGGGGTTAGAAGCTAATAGTTGATCTCCTTGTGAATCTGGGATGTCTTCTTTCAAATAACCCCATTCCTCTGCTATGTCTAGTTCCAACAATCCTTTGGACATAATGATGTTGAAAGGGTCTTGGTGAGGTTTCAATAGCCCATATTTCAAATGGAACTATGCTTGCCAATACAGCTACAGGAGACCTAGCTCAACAAAATCCTTGTGAAACATTGATTGTTGTGGCATCACTTTACTGTAATTAATTTTTGCTCATACCATTACTTGTGGCCCCTCTTAAAAAAATTATTTTTGTACAATGATTATGTTTGGCTAAAATTTGGATAACCTCTTTTATGGACCCAATGGTCCCATGACAAACACCCGTAGCATGTCAGCCATGAGAAAGTATATAAAATAGTTGTCTTTCACCTAGTCAATTATAAAAATGGAAACCAATATGTCTTCCCTAACATTTCATATATCCCCCATTTTCAAACAATGGCCCTTTTTCAGAAGCTTTTCCATACAATGGTAGTTGATTATTTCTCTAATGGTTGCTTTGGAACCTTTGAGCATGTAGGAATTGCCTTCTCTTGAAAAATCATGTGGAATTCCAAGAAATCCATGGTGATAGGTCCTAGTGTTTCCCCATTCATCACCTAATGAAATATCACAGCTACACATTTCAATGGAAAACGCGTGGCTTCCTTGTGAGGGAAGACATACTGGTTTCCATTTTGCTAATTTAGGGAACAATTCCTTGTAAGCAAGGAGCAAGAGGTAAGAATAATACTAGGTGACAAGTGGCATGTGGGAATGTATCACAGTGTATTTGTAAACATCTAATTGTAACTCCCGTGTTTAGGAGACAAACAACCACCAATGACTCCATTGATTTCTTCGTCAATTGACTCCATTATATTTTTTATTTTATGTACTACAATATATTTGCATTTGGCCATTCTTCTTTTGTATTCTTCCTCTATTTTTTTAAATGCCACTTATATTACTTACACTTATGCAATTAGTTAAACTTATTATCATCATCTTATTTTCATAAGTCTTCTCATCTTTTTTTGTAAGAACATATGAGATATTGGGCAAAATATTGCCATCTTTTAGTAACAGTTTGATCTATTTTCAAATGATTAGCACAAGCTAATGTGCATCCTTGACCCATCCAAGGTAATGTGAGTTTGGATGAGTTGAGGTTGGTAACTTAAGTTCCTTTTCCAATTGAAGCAAGAAAAGGTTATTTTGGTTGCCATTATTAATGACCATATATGCTAGTTTGTGCTTGATTTGGCAGTTCTATGTACAATGAGCTTCCTTGTTGTTGGCAAGGCTATCTTTGTGCATTAGCATCAAGTGTGGGTCAATGTAGATGGGATTTATGACATCAACCTCTAAGTCTCCAACCTTTCAATAATTCTTATAAAGGAAGTATTTTTCCTTTTGGAGCTCTTTTGGCCTAAATGCTTGACATTCCTCATTGGAATGGGCAAGATTCCTATGTAGGTGCCATATTTCTTCTTCCCACAGTGGGTAGAGGATATGGAATTGGTTTATTCTTTGTTCTATGGTCTACCCAATATTATCGGTCTGAGTAATTAGTAGAAAGAAAATGAGGACGAAACTCCCTTCATCCATAGCTTCTTGAACCACCATTTATTTGTTGATGTTTCTATGTTTTTCATTGCAAGATAATACCCCAACTTAGTTAAATAATGTCCACTTGTGGTGTTATAGGACCAAGCAATTTCATCATGGAATCACTTAAATGAATGTGGGCCTTGCTTTCTTTCATGTCCCAAATCCTGTGCTTGGACCCATCCCTATCTCCAAATTTTCATTCAATTGACAACAACATGTCTATTAAGTGTGCATTGACGTGTCTCTAGAATTTGAACAATAAGTGTCTCTAGCAGGAAGACATTTTCCCCAATCACAACTATGGCATCTATGCCAATTATGACGCATGGGCTTGAACCCAACTTTCATGCTAGGTATTGTCCAACTATGAGAAAGGCTAGAGTTAAAGCCTTCCATTGGTTTGATACATTCTGGTATTTTTTTTGGCGATTACAGATCTAATTCAAACTTGAGAATTTTGAGGATTAGGCTTTAAGAGGGGGGTGCATTTATATGTTATATTGTTTTTGGTTTTTATGCATTTTGGTGCTCTATGGGTTGCCTAAGTTTCAAATGGATTGGTTTGGAATTGGATCATAGGTGGGTAGGTCTTGTCCAAATCAGTTGGTGGTTTAACCACACAAAATAGTGGTCTTTTCAAGGTCTTCATGAGAGTAAATATAGAAATGAAATATGATTGCAGAAAAATGCAAATCAACAAGCATAAAGACACTCAAAATACTAGACATAACTCTTATAATATCACCAAGTTGAGTGATAGGAGCCCTTACAAATTGGGAGGTGAATAACTTGCTATAGACTTTAGTAAATGGTTGTAGATGATAAAGTAACTTGCTGTTATGCATCTCTAGATTTTAGAAATGTACTAATGCGTGGAAAAGAATAAGGTAAACCACCCCTTGGGGGCCACCCACAAGTGTAGAGGCACTTTTAAGTGTTGGATCTATGGGTAGAGAAGCTAGGAAAATTAATAGATAATAAAAAAAACCATCCCATCATTGAGAGTAGATGAGTAAAGATAATGATAATACAATTTATTACTCTACAATTGAGGTCAAATCCCCATAGGTTCAAAACCCAATTTTATTTTTATGTACACTTTTTTTTTTGTTATAATTTCTAGAAAGTTTAAAAGTTTTTATCACTTCAAATGATGATAAAATATAACACGGAAGTGAAGAAAATAAAAAGGATCATGAATACATACCTTTTTTTATCAAACCCTTGAATGAGGGTTTCACTTACATAGTAACTACTACAACATCATTTGTTGTTAAATATATATGGCGACATGCAATTAATAAACAATATTTTAGGGGCAAATGGCACAAATATTTCATTAAGAATTACAATTGTTACATCCAGGAGCCAAAAAGTACTCAAATTAGAGTTGCTTGCCTACAAAAAAATAATAGTTAATACTCCTTGACCCCAACTTAAAGACTACCCACATCTTACCTAAAAATGGCAATGTTGGGCAACAATTACGTAGTTAAACTTGATCTAAATAATAAATACATAAATTTCTTCCAAATTGAACAAAGTGTTCATCTCATGAAACATTTCCTAACTGTGTCACTTCTTAAGTAGGAAGGGATTGTTAGACAGATAACATCCCACAATTCTACATGCTTCTCGAACCATCCATTTGCTCCCAAATAGAGCATTATTCCAATGAACACAAGAAACAAAAAAAATTAAAGATTAAAACAGAGATTAATATTAATGGCTTTGAAAGATAGATTCAAAGTTATAACATGTCATACAATAACCACTCGTTACACCTCTTACAACATAATATTTTGGAGCATATATGATTTTTTTTGGAAAGCAGGGAAACACATTCTCAGTGGTTATTCTTGGTCAATAAGTCATGTTCAAGACATCAGAGGTCTTTCTGTGGGATGCCTGGCCACCATTAATTTTTCTGGGTAGTAAGATCTTCTCTTTGTGATATGTCTATGGTGCACCCAATCTCAGAACCATTGGTTAAGGAAAGGTAAGGCTACGAGGGGTCCTCTCTGAGGTACTAAAGCCAAACAGGAGGTAGCGAGGTTGTTCTCAACCAAACAGGAGATCAGTAGGTTACTATGTGGTTTTTAGGGCCTAGTTTGAAGCATCTAGGGCATCACCTCTATGCAGCCTTCCTCCTAAGTGTATTAAGGGCCATAGAAGATATCTCTTTCAGGGGTTTGTGATCACATGAAGCTTTGAAACCACTCCCCAATAATTACAAGTCTCCAATTACAGGCCAACAATTACTAAACATCCCAAGTAGGCCTCCAAAACCTATAGTTTGTTGACATGATGTAGCGACATAATCAACTCTCCAACTGCAAGTGAATTTTGGATCAAAAGGGGACTTTCATAAGATCTAACCATCCATTTGACCAGGTTAAGAGACTACTCCAACCACAAATTGAAACTCCACTAAGAAAGGGTTGTCACAAGCTCTTCCTAACAACAAACAATTTTGGAGGCAACACAGTTAGACAATGATTTTTTAATTAGTATATTACCAACTAAACTTGTATAGTTCTAGTGTGGGTTACAGTTGGAATACTGATCTATTGAATATTGACATTACATTCAAAATTATATTGGTGGATTATTGGTTTTATAGGTCTACTGTTCCTTAGGCAGTTAGCCCTAACTTGTGGTGGTTTGTTGAAGAAACATATGACTGTTAAATATCTCTTATATCATTAGTGAATTATATAGAAGGGTACTTACTGTTATATGAGTTGATAAATGTGCACTGTTGTTATGATTATTTTCATGATTGGAAAATCCTAGATAAGGATTGAACCCCAATGCCAAAAATTACCTAGGGACATTGCATACTTCCATTAGAGAAACAGTAAAAAATGCATTTCAATCTACTTGGATCATAAAGCTATAACCAAAGATGTTGTATTGTCAAATCCATGAGAGTTTGGGGTAGGATGATGGCCTGCAAAAGGAAAAAATGAGTTGCAGCAAGGTAGACTTTAGTAGGTGTGCATTTCTATTGAAGAGGATCTCCATAATGTGTCCCTCTATGGCGAGGATGCATGGTAGCACAAAATGGTTCAGATGGAGGTGAAGCAGAGGGGAATATATTGCCAAGGGTGTCTGAGTTTGTTTCATGCTGTAGTGGATTCATAAGGGATATGAGGGCACAAAATTCTATTTTGAATTTTTAGAGGTATTGAGGGTGAAATCTAGTAGAGGTGTAACTCCTTCATGGCATTAGCAGTAGTGCAATGTTACTATTTAGCATTAAAGGTTTAGCTGTGGACACATTTAAGCCTTGTGGATTGGTACCCAATTTCCATAGTGTATGCTATAATTGCAATCCATGTATATCAGAGCATAGGTAAGGACAAGCCCATGCAAGAAGAGAATGCAATACAATTGAGAAGTGAGATATTCTACCTTGAAGGCATGACTCATTAGCTATGTAGTTGAAATGAGAGATAGCACAGGAGATCTTTTTCCTCTGAGATCCTTACATTGAGTATGAATATTTTTTTATTAAACGTTGAGGTTTCATAGTGACATGATTTTGCATAGGAGTCTAGTAGTTATTCGTATGTCAGAATAAGAGGTAGTTTGAAATTTTTAATTGGAATTGAGTTCATCGAAAATTTGGCCTAATCCGACAAGAGGACTAGTATTGACTTGATTCTTATACTCTGAAAAAAAAGGAGTATTGTTGTAGTACCACTATAAGAATGAAATTCTAAACTTACCTGCAGTCCTGAAGCAGTCATTCGGACCTCATTAAGGACAAAAGGTTTTGTTTGATATTGGATTGTTCATTTTGTATGCCTGTAACTTCAAGTGGGTATGCCCTGAAATATTTTGACCTTTGGAGAAGTAATAGTCCTATTGTGGTGTGGGATTCGTTGGATACATGGAGGTGCATTAAAGACTCTAAGGGCTCAGTCGACAGGAATTTCTTGACAACTGTTTGACACTTGGCTATATAAGTCATAACTATACGTTGATGAGACTTCATGCCTGTGGGAGTTTCAAGAATGACTTCAGCTCAAGTTGATCCAAGTTTCAAAGATTGCAAGCAATTCTTATCTGAGTGTTAATGGAATATTACAGATCTAGGTACAAAGCTTCTTCTGTCTGAGTTTTAGGATTTATTTAATCACTCTCTTCTACCCTAGAACAAAATGACCTATCTTGCGGATTGTTCACTTGAAACAACCTCAATACATATCTATATTTATCTGGACTAGATTCTCTTAAATTTGATTTGATGTTTTGAACCAAATTACAGTTTGTTGTTGTTTATGGTTCTCATAAGAAGTTGTTGGAAAGTTGTGGCCTCTCCTCTACTCTTTGAACAAGACTATTGAACATAAGTATGATAAATATTTGTTATCAAAACTAGGGCCTAAAGAACAAAAGTGTCATTGGCGTAACTCACTTAAGTTTCATGCATGGATATTTTACTGCTTGAAAGGCTAGCTGTCTAAGTATACATCTAAAAGTGAATTTTGGAAACATAGATGTTCTTATATCAAGATTATTTTTTGCTCAGTGTGATAAACAAATTTAAGCTAACTCAGGGAAAAGTGACCTTGATGTAACTTTATATCAGATATAAAGGAAATACATTCTTAATAATACAACTCTTAGAGTTTACTTCTAGTATTTGTCAGTCTCTCTATTCTCAAATTATTTTTAGTGAACCATTAGAGCAATTTCGTGTTGTTAGTATGGGAAGAATTTCTCATCTTCTATGCCATGCAATCAAGTAGCCTTCTGGGAACAAAACCTTTATGGATAAAAAACCTAGATATATTTCCACTTTATGAGAAGAAGGTTGTGAGGAGATAATTTTTTTTGAAAATCCGTTACTTCATTGAGAAAAATGTAATGGATATTTTGCTTGAAGATAATGACACATGAAACAAAACAAAAGAAGAAAATATGCTTGGAATATTGAAACATGATTTGAAAGCCACTGAGGATCTGGATGTATTTGAGACTTTGTTTGAAACGGTAGCAGAAATTATGAAAATGGCTGATGTCCATGGATATTTGTTTTTCTTTTCTCATTTTCTTTATTGATTGATTAGCTTAACAATTCAAATAGTTGGGTAAGAGCAACAGTTGCTAGGTTAATACATAAATCTGCTAGTTTTAAATAGAAGGGAGGAATCAAATCAATCCTTTTCAAGTTTGATGGAATTAGAGATGAGCTGTTTGAATACTTGAAAGAAAGGTTTGTCACACTCCTAAATTGAATTTTCAAAGGTCATTTTGGGTATACCAAGTGTAGATATTGTTCAAGAGATGGTCCATGTGGTTCTTCCAAAGCTTGTAGTTTTACAACAGAATAATTTCCATGCATTAGCTACTTTGCATGAATCGGAAACATAGTTGAATACAATTTTGCTAGTTTTGTTGTTGGAATGGTGTCACAAGGCTCTATCATTTGTGTTTCTTCACTCAGATAGAAAGGAACTGGTTACTGTAATGCAATTCTATGAAGCCCAGACATGATCTAATACTAGAGATATTTTTACTAGAGTTTTGCCAGTTCTACTTGAGGAGTTTGTACATTTCATTAGGGATGCACAGAGTGACAATACTGATGAAAGGCTATCAAAGGTTATAGATATGATTTAAGAGGTGGCTAGTCTTGTCACTAGATCAGATGATATTCTAGGATTTTTAAGGAATTACTGGTTTCCATTTTGCTAATTTAGGGAAAAATTCCTTGTAAGCAAGGAGGAAGAGGTGAGAGTAATACTAGGTGACAAGTGGCAAGTGGGAATGTATCACAGTGTATTTGTAAAATTTTAATTGTAACTCGCATGTTTAGGATACAAACAACCACCAATGACCCCGTTGATTTCTCCATCAATTACTCCATTAATTAACTTCATTATATTTTGTATTTTGTGTACTACAATATATCTGCATTTGTGGCATTCATCTCTTGTAGGCTTCCTTTCATTTTTTAAATTCCACTTATATTTCTTTAAGGAAAAGGAGAAATTAGTTACACTTGTGATATGTGTATGCACATATTTTCTCAAGCTCCACACAGAAGAAGGTTTGAGAACTACGAAAAAATATTTATGATGTTACTTGTTTACAAATTTGAGAAAGCCTCAAGGGTTACAATCAAAATGTAGAAATTTTGTTTCCTGGTGGAATGTAAGACATTCTTGGATTTGTATAACGCTTCAATGCTTGTTTAGGATCTAGGTAAGTGTGAATGAATAAAATATTTTTTTCATCGTTCTATATTGGATTCCCATTCTCTCTAAGTTATCAAAGGCAAGTTAAAACATGATTAGACTAAGGGACAACATATTCCATTGCCAAACTTTAACCTTACAGGGAACTGCACCACACTTGTTTGATACTTCCACACATTCTGAGGGCATGCCAATAGAAATGTCAATGTTGTTGGATACATTGGCGTTGGTTAGTTTTAGAAAAGTTCATTTGTCAAATATGTTGGTTTCATGAAGTAATATTTCCAACCAAGAGGATAAAGACTTGGCATGTCTAGGACATAGTGGTGTTATTTCTTGCCTGTATTTGTGATTTATTAGTATTCCACCACTAATAACTTCATTACGTAGTTGTCTGTTTAGTATTATATTACAACAGTGACTTGTTAAAGGAAAATGATTCTAAATTTTTTGAACGTCATAAACTTGAAGGAAATCTAACATTGAATTAGAAAAATGGAATATATTTTGAAAAATATGTTTTTTGATCAAATATAGGCCCGTTGCCTGATCATTTAAAAAAAACAGTCATGACAATAAACAAGGATTTTGGACACAATGAATTACATAACTCTCTAGCTCAAAAACAAGTTAGCATATTCAGTTTTGTGTGCATCAAATAAAAATGAATAACATTAAGTTTGCTTTGATAATTTATAGAACCATTTTAGAGATTCTAAATGGAAATTGTGTGTGCTAATCTTTCTCAATTAATTACAGGGAAAACAAGGGGCATACATAATTTGTTGGCTTATGGGAACTGGATTCCTTTTCCCTTCGAATAGTACGTTGATAATTGAATATTACTATAATGAAGCTATATTCTTGGTTAGTATCGCAATTTACAAAGTCTTGTCTTATTCTTTTTTAGTTTCTTGTTGTAATCTTGTGTTAGCAATACTTTGCTCCACCCATTAGATTTCTACTAACCAGTTTTATTGTTGAAGTGTCACTTCTTCTTAGAGATAACTAGAGGAAACTATACAAATACAAAAGTGGAGCATGAGAAATTATTAGTAGAAATCACTAGCTCTGTTTTGTTTATTTGTGACATTTTATTTGCTTTGTTAATACAGGTCATCTGACCACATAGTGGCCACTATTTCCCAACTAAAGAAAAATTGTTCGAGTTTCTTGCTTTTATGGGGGGAAATGACATTAACAATATTTTTGATGTTGAGGTATATATCGTATAAATCCTTTATAGTATACTTTATTTTATATTCCAGTGTTCATCGACTTTCATATCTTATACTCTGTATTGTAACTTTTTTTTTTTTTTTTTTGCAGAAAATGGACTCAGTATTGATGGTAAGAAGCAAGGATTGAAGAAACAAGGGAACAATAACACTAGAGTGAAAAAGAGAGATAAGTGTACTGATCCAGTGGTACCTGTAGAGCCAATATCCCACATAAGACACATAGATAAATACTGATGGTCAAGTTTTCAGAGTTGGTGAATTCACTTGAAATTCCTTGGCAAGGTAATGATAATGTTTTGAAGTGATGAACAATATTTTATCTGTATATTGTACTCCAACCAATATTAAGTTGGAAAGTTATATTGTAATACTTGACATTTTATATAATGTAATTTGTGGTTGGAATTATTTATAGTTGCACTTGATATTACTTGGTATTGTAATTAACATATGTAACTTTGTGTTTCATAGTAGATGAATATGTAAATTGTATGACATGTTTTTTTAAATTTAGTTGCAAAATCATACTAATTAATTTATGTTGATTAATAATGAACACAAAATTAATCTAAAACTATTAAAATAGTAGTTTATATTGATTAATGATGAACAAAAATAAAATGAATATACGACTAAATTAGTCATTTATAATGATTATTAATGAAAGTAAATGAAATAAATATAAACTACTAAATTAGTTATTTATATAATCAATAAATGACTACTTCAAATGATAAATTTGTGACTACAAATGATGACTAAATTTTGCATATATATGACTATTAGTAGCTAATTTACAGTATCTTATAACACGACTAAACTTTAGTCATATTTCTTCGGTCATTAATTGGTTTCAAACGATGACTAAAATTTTGCATATATATGACTATTAGTAGCTAATTTATAGTATCTTATAACATGACCAACATTTTGGTCATATGTCTTTGGTCATTAATGAGTTTTCTTGGGTGATGATATAGTCATATATTTTGTTGTATATTTAGTCATTAACTGTGACAATTAATGACTAAAGCAAAGATTAAATCAATGACCAAATTAATCACCAAATTAATGGCTAAATTAATGATCAAATCAATGACTGAATTAACAACTAAATTAATCACTAAATCAATGACCAAATTAATGACCAAATATACAACTAGACAACAAAATTGAGATAACCAATTAATGACTAAGCTAAAAATGACCAAAAGTTGGTCGCGTTATAAGATACTGTAAATTAGCTACTATTGGTCATCGAACGAAAAATAGTCGTTTATATGCAAATTTTAGTCATTTTTTTAGTAACTAATTAGCCATTTTCTACTAGTGTCGAAGCCAAGGCTCTCGATTCAAAATCTTCCATAAAAATGTTGCAAACTATAGGGGAAAGCGGAGAACCCATGGAAACACCACAAGTATGTTCATAGAATTCTCTTTCAAAGCTAAAAAAGGTATAGGTAAGACAAATTTCTACCAACTTAGCAGTATCAGGATCAGTAATGTGATTGATCACTTCCACCGCCTCATTGATAGAGATATTGGTATAAAGAGAGACAACAACAAAGCTCACAAGAGTGTCATTCGGTTCGGATTTTAAGTCCTTTAACTAATTGATAAAAGAAGAAGAATCCTTAACATAAGAATCTGTATGACCAGCTAGAGGCTTAAGCTTGCGAGCCAGATACTTTGCAAGGAGATAAGTGGGCCCACCAATATTATTAACAATTGGTCTAAGGGGAACACCTTCTTTATGAATTTTCGGAAGCCCATAAATCCTCGGGGTGATAGGATTGGTTTCTATAAGCCTCTGGCTCATGGAACCCATAAAGATGCTAGATTTAATAGAAACCGCCACACTCTTAGAAACTTTATTAATGGATTTTTTTGCCACCTTCTTGTAACTTCCATTGTTACACAAATGTTCAAGCATATTCCTTTTATAATCATCTTTATCAATGATCACAACATCCCCACCCTTGTCAGGTTTTAG
Source organism: Pinus albicaulis (assembly GCA_034641835.2). Lineage (NCBI taxonomy): Eukaryota > Viridiplantae > Streptophyta > Pinopsida > Pinales > Pinaceae > Pinus > Pinus albicaulis. Next base: position 1,572,788,689 of record CM076580.1, read on the forward strand.
AACCACAATATCGAGGTTCTCATTAAGGGATTTAAGAGTATTAAATTCAAACTTACTAATATTACTTTTGGGTGTCTTTGCCTTTATAAGAGCCACTACATAATCCTATCTAATGAAATCCTTCAAATTATCAGATAAGTCCTTAATTCCATATTCAATGCTATAAATAATATCTTCTACAGGGATCTTCCTCGGAGCAAGGGAAAAATTCAAACCTTTTTATAGAATGGAAAAGACTGAAACATCAAAGGAAAACCTAGATAAATAATAATAATAATTATTATTATTATTATTATTATTACAGAACCTACTACTATTATTATACAATCTAAAACCTAAAAGATAATCTAATTTATTCCTATCAACATTTTATTTATTCAAAATTTGGGTCAGGCAAGGGTTGACCGAATGGGGAGTCAAAACCACCGATGCAGCAGACTTGGAATTTGGTTTAGAAGTTGTTGAAGTAGAAGAGGGATCGGGTAGGGGATATGGGCTATAAGGAGAAGAGGAATTAGGGACAGAAGAAGGGCTTGACACAGACGAAGGGCTTGGCGCAGAAAAGCTATAGGGGCATGAAGAAGGGAACCAGAATTCATCAACCATAATCCCACAGCCAAAGCATGAAAATCAATTTGAAAGGGGTTTAAAAGGGGAGGAAAAGTTAACAGGAGGGAGTCAGTGAATGCAAGAACATAGCAGAGAATAATTCGAACCTGCATCACACAAAATTATACCGTCACCCACTGAAGAATACGCTTGGAAATTACACCGTCGCCCACCGAAGGCCTCAGGAGGAGAAACAGGTGAAGCATTGGCTTCATAGTTCGAGTTGGACTTCACCCTCATCACATATATGGTTTCATTAGTGATGGGTTCTATGTGGTACTTTGATAGTGGAGCTTCATTCCAATTGACTGACAAGAAAGAATTATTCAGTATCTTGGAGGAGAAGGATCTCCATATGCACATCGAGATGGGTGACGATGGGAGGCATAATGCTACCGGTGTTGGTACAGTTACTTTCCAGGGAGAGTAAGGCAATCCAATCACATTTAAAGATGTCACGTATGTTCCTGGTTTAAATAAGAATTTGGTTTTTGTTGCTATGTTGGAAGATTGTGGCTATGATGTGATCTTCAGCGAAGGAAAGGTGTTCCTTCAAAAAAAAGCCACAGGATAGGTGAAAAATATTAGGGTTCGAGTGAAGAATCTATATAAACTAGATGTATAAAATTGTGTTGCATTAGCCATGCAAGCAAAGAAGGTTGAGAGCTGAGACATCAGTGAGTTATGGTACAGGAGATTGGGCCATCTACACCATGGCACCTTGAAGATCATGCTGAAGATTTCTACAAGACTTCCAAAGGGTGCACTTGCGCAAAGAGACACATGAAAAGGGTGTACATTGGGGAAGTATACCAAGGCCACCTTTCACGATAAGGAAATTCAAGCAGCGAAAATCCCTGATATATTTCACTCAAATGTGTGTGGATTATTCTTGACAGCTTCCATAACAAATAACATGTACTATGTGATTTTTGTTGATGATTTTTCAAGTGTTGGATTTTTTTCATGCAAAAGAAAGATCAGGCATTCTCCAAGTTTTGTGAGTTCAAAGAATTTATCGAGAGATATACAAGGAAAAGGTGAAGGCTCTAAGGAGAAAAAATGGTGAATACTATATCTCTAATTATTTCAATAACTTTTTTGCCTCAGAAGGATTCGAAGAGAAATGATTACACCTCATAACCCACAACAAAATGGGGTTGTAGAAAGAAATAACATAATGATTATGGGAGTAGCACGAGCTATGTTGCATGTTCAGGGCCTACCATTTCATCTGTGGGCGTAAGCATGCAATACAACAACATTTATGTAGAATCGAAGTCCTCGTCGGATAATTGGGATGAGTACACCATAGGAGGCTTTTTCAGGTAAAATAATGGATGTGTCGTATTTTAAATTTTTTGGTTCATCTGTTTATTTCCATGTGACCAAATATGACAGGAAGAAGCTAGAGAAAACAACAAATTTGGGGATATTTGTGGGGTACACTGATACACCTCACAACTATCAAGTGTACTTTCCAGCACACAGGATGACAGTGGTCAGAAGAGATGTGAAATTTGATGAAGAGAAATCCATGCGATTTCCCCTTGAGAGGGAGGCTTGAGTTGTATGTGGATGATGAGCTCTTGGATCCAAAGGATGAACCTTAGGATGTGTAGTAGCAACAAGCAGAGGAACATAGAGTGGTAGAAACCACTCATGCAGATTCATCCACTAGAGATCAAAGGAAGTGCACCAAAGAGGCTGACAGATTATTTTTGGATGCGAGAGATAATGTGAGAGCACCCACCTCATAGTGTAGGCAGAGAAGGTCCCCATAGAGATATATTGGATACATGGCTCTTATGAGAAAAGGTATTGCAATAGAACCATCCTCTTTTGAGGAAGTAGTGCAACAACTAGTGTGGGTTGATTCCATGGTTGAGGAGTATGCCTTCATTATTAGAAACAGTGCATGGGAAGTTGTCGCAAGACCAGTGGGGAAGTCAGTTGTAGGATCTAGGTGGGTCTACATGGTAAAGCAGGCAACATATGGGAGTGTGGAGAAGCACAAGGCCATATTTGTGTCTAGAGGGTACTCTCAGGTGTAGGGGATTGACTATGATGAGACTTTTGCACCAGTCACAAGGTACTCATCTATTAGATCCATCCTTTCACTCTCGGCATAGATGGGATGGAAAATACATCAAATGGATGTAAAGAAAACCTTTCTCAATGGAGTTATTGAGGAAGAAGTGTAAATTGAGAAAATAGAAGGTTTTTATACCTTAGACAGGGAGTCGCATGTGTACCGACTCAAGAGATAATTGTATGGGTTGAAGCAAGCACCTTGTGCTTGGTACACCAGGATTAACATCTATTTCATCGAGGTGGGCTTCACCAAGAGTGAAGTGGATGTGAACCTATATCATATTGTGGTTGATGGTAAGCTTTTGCTTATTGTACTTTATGTCGATGATCTAATACTCACAGGTGATGGGAAACTCATCAAGTCTTACAAAGAGGATCTTGCAACATAATTTGAGATGAAGTTCATGGGGCTCTTACATTATTTCCTAGGATTGGAAATATGGAAGAGAGATGGGGATCTATTTTTATCTCAGGGAAAGTATGCCAAGGAGATTGTGAGGAAGTTCCACATGGAGGGAAGCAAACCCATGGAGACTCCTTTAGCAAAAAATAGAGGAAGGAGGTTGCTAATTCAGGCGAAGTAGCCAATACTATTGTTTACAGACAGCTTGTGGGTTCACTCATGTATTTGGTGAACACACGACCAGACATATGCTACGCAGTTAGCCAGCTGAGCCAAGATATGGTAATATTACCATGCTCTTTTGGAATGTGGGAAAGCATGTTTTGAGACACCTCAGGGGCACCACAAAGTATGGATTATGGTACATGCAAAAAAATTTAGTGAAGCTTCAAGGCTTCACTGATGCAGATTGGGCAAGGATTCCATCCTACAGGAAGAGCACATCAGGGGCATCTTCAGCATAGGATCGGTAGAAGTTTCCTGGTACAACAGGAAATAGATATCAGTTACACTCAATTCAACAGAGGCATAATACATGGCGGCCAGTTAGGAAACATGTGAGTCCATCTGGATGAGGAAGATACTTGTCAGTTTGTTTAGTAGACAGATGGATCCGACGGTGATACATTATGATAACCAGAGTTGCATCAAACTCTCAATTAATCCAGTATTCCATGACAGGTCCAATAATATTGATATCTGGTATCACCATCTTATATATTGTGTTTTGATGAGGGTTATGTCATTAGAGTACATTCCCACTAAGGAGCAGGATGTAGGCATATTGACGAAAGCATTGACAAGAAGAAAATTTGAATTCCACATAGACAAGATCAGGGTAGAAAATAACCCCTTTATTGTTAAGAGGGAGTGTTGAAATGGCACCCAAAGGGGACTTCTAATTTAATTCTCCCTTAATTATACTGGAAGAGAAATTGTAATTTCATCTCATGACAACTTGTGTTAGTTAACTAAGTTAGAAAGACTGATTTTTTTAAGGAAATTTGAGTTGAGGGCCAAAGAGGAGGCATGTAGAGTTCTCCCATGATTTTAGGGGGTCCAGTTACAGTTATTTGTGAGTTGTAATTAGTTAACTCAATTAATTGAGTTAAAATAAGTTTAACTAGATCTAACTGAGAGATGAGCTAGAGATAGGTCCAGTGAATTAAATTTGATTTAATTCACAATGAGTAATCAATTATTACTTATAATTTGCCATAAATAGTTTTTTCATGTTATTTCTAAGGAATACCCAGTTGAGAATGAGGTTAAAGGGATGATAACTATCAGTTGTATAATTATAAAATTGTATAGGTCAGTTATAGAGTCATGTGGAAGCCTATGATGGATTGCACAATCAATTAAAAGGAATTTCATATTTAATAGGGTGACAATTCCTCCAAGAATGCGTGAGAAAGGCTGATAGATTAGAGTGAGATAGTTGGCGGAGTGCAGGATTTTCTCGGTGAGAGAAAGCATTTTATTGTTTCATGGTCTTTACTTTATAAAATATATAGATAGTGGGGCTTTAAGCAGTGTGCTTTCCCCAAATACATCTTGTGTTGTGCGATTGATTTACTTATTTATCTTACTTGTTATGTGATTGTGTGATTGTGCTTTGTTTCTGCAAATTGTAGAAGGATTCAATATCTTGTTTTAGTACATTACAAGATCAAATTGAATCCCATTGGTATAATTTCTATGAATAAAAATATCTATGCACATCTCAAGGGGATTTCAAATTCCTTTCGACATCATCAACTACCAAATACCACAACATACGTTAAAAAATATAGAACAAACCACAATTTTTTACATGTCCTCATGCAACCCTCACGACTAAGTTCAAAGGATGCTCAACTCAGTGAACGACCAATAGAGACAACTAGGTCATCAATTTTCATGTAACAATGGCCGCTAACTTATATAGCATGGTGTTAGCAACCATAGTGGCATCAAATATTGTGTTTGATAATGGTGCATATGGTAACAGTCCATTTTAGTTCCCATTAGTAGGCTCCTCTCCGTCTCCACCTCCTATGCCCCCTCTTGCTACTGTAACCCCAAAGGAAGAGATGAGAATGAGAAATGATAATCCAAGGACTAGTGTAGTAGGTTTCAACCTTGAGGCCCTTGAGAGAGGTGCCAAATCTCTGCATGAAATAAAAAATGCTAAAAATTCCAAAAAGGTGTTTGAGCTTATGCGCAAGCAGGAAGAAACCTGCTAGGTCAAGATGTCGACATGAAAGGTCGAGTATCAAGTAGCGCAAGCTCAACATGAAACTGAGAGATAACGTGTGATTTATGACGAACATAAAAAGCTAGCCCAATAACAAGAAAAAACAAAGGCATAAATGGATCGTTATGAGGATGATTTAGCTAGAGACCGTGTGAACCAGTATGATGATAGGGAATTTTATGATACTATAATGCACATTGAAATAATCTTGATGAGGCCATGACTATCAAATAGCTTCGTTTTCTAATACTATAACACACACTCAATTCTCACTTCATAAATGTTCCAAATAGGCATTTTAACGCAAGGCTTGAATGGATCCAGGAAATGAACCAGTGTACCCAAGAATAAAGAGACAGGGGGTGTTTCAAATAGAGAGCACTAACATTTGCAGAGAACACCTAGAAATGAGAAGATGAATCTCTGACAGAAACCAAATTATAGGAGTGTTTTGTCAAGGGCACAATAAAGAAAAGGGTTTCAGTCAGGTGGAAAATTTTGTGGAGCATTATAATCCTAATGGAAAGCCATGGTGCACAATTAGAATGCTCAAGTTATGGAAAAATATGATAGAGCCAATATTCCAGAGCTGACATGCACAAAGAGGCCACAAATCTAGTGGCTCAAATATGGGCAGGGTAGGAATTTGTTCGCTCTGATACCATGTTAGACACACACATGGAATAAACGTAATAGGAAATATACGCATGAGATGATTATATTATTCACAATGATACATATTTATAATACATTGGAGTGACCATTGGATTCCATATTCTAATTTCTCTTGGACTCCCTAAGACTATTCATCTTCCACACCAACCCTTAAATGATTAGGTGTCCAACAATTATACCAATTCAATGTAGTTTAAGTGGTTTTAAGAAAAAATGTTCTCTTGCATTTTTCCATATTTAACTAGCATTTATTCATGTTATATTAAAAAATAAATGCATAGAAAGACATTTTTTACAACCAAATTTTCCATATTTAAATTATATCTATTCACGTTATATTAAAAAAAAACATTGCATGAAAGAAACTTTTTACAACCCAATATAAGTACAATGTGTAAGTATTTACAAACTCAACATAGTGGTAATAATAATAAAAACATATCAAGGTAGATCATAAATAAATGTTTCAATGTTCACATTATGTGAATAATTTTATATATACACTAGTACAAAATGGCTAATTAATTACTAAAAAAATGAAGGAAATTTGCATATAAACAAGCATTTTTCAATCGGTGACCAGTAGTAACTAATTTACAGTATCTTATAACGCAACCATTTTTTAGTCATTTTTAGTTTAGTCATTAATTGGTTGTCTCAATTTTATCGTCTAGTAGTATATTTAGTCATCAATTTGATCATTAAATTAATCAATAATTTCCACAATTAATGACCAAATATACAATTAAATATATTACTATATGATCACTCGAGAAAACTAATTAATGACCAAAGAAATATGACCAAAATGTTGGTCGTGTTATAAGATACTGTAAATTAGCTACTAATAGTCTTATATATGCAAATTTTAATCATCCTTTGAAACCAATTAACGACCAAAGAAATATGACTAAATTTTGGTCATGTTATAAGATATTGTAAATTAGCTACTAATAGTCATATATGTGCAAAATTTAGTCATCATTTCTAATCACAAATTTATCATTTCCAGTAGTCATTTATCTTTTTAGTAGTTTCATATTCATTATATAAACGACTAGTTTAGTAGTTTATATTCATTTCATTTACTTTCATTAATAATTAATAAAAATGACTAATTTAGTCTTATATTCATTTTATTTGTACTCATCATTAATTAATATAAACTACTAATTTAGTAGTTTTATATTGATTTTATGTGTTCATTATTAATCAACATAACTTAATTAGTATGATTTAAAAAATGTCATACATTGTGCATGTTCATCTAATATGAAAACACAAAGTTACATATGTTAATTACAATACTAAACAATATCAAGTGCAACAATAAATAATTTCAACAACATAAATTATATTATGTGAAATGTTAAAGTAATATACTATGAGTCTCCAAATTAATATTAGTTGGAGTACAATTTACACATGAAATGATGTTTCATCACTTCAAAACATTATCATTTTGTTGCCTAGGAATTGTAGGTGAATTCACGAATTCTGAAGACTTGACGATCAGTCTCTAGATATGTCTATCCTATGTAAGATATTTTCTCTAAGAGTATCACCAAAATAGTTATCTTCTCTCTCTCTTTTTGCATTTATCGTTCCAACGTTATTTCTCTCCTCTTTCTTCAATTAATGCTTCTTACCATCAATATTGAGTTGTTTTTCTGACAACAAAAGAAGATACAATGCAAAGTGTAAGACATGAAAGACAATGAACACTAGAATATAAACTAAAGTAGACTATAAAGAGTTTATACATCATATGCCTCAACATCAGCAATGTCAAAGCTATTTTTCCCCATATAAGTAAGAAACTCGAACAAGTTTTCTTCAGTTGGGCGATAATGTCCACTATAATGTGGCGAGATGACCTGTATAAACAAAGCAAATAAAATGTCACCATAGAAAATAACACCTTAGTAACTTAGTGTTCAACCTTCAGGGAAAGCTTAGGCACAATCATGTCAACTAATTTATATGTTGAAAAAATCAAGCTATAGAGAACTTGTGAAAACAAATCATTTGAGGTGTGATGTTTAGTCATTGTCGTTTTATTCACAACAAAATTTCATTTTCTAACGCATGATCTTGGTTATGTATATAAACAACATGTGCTCAAATAACAACATGAAAGTAAACTTTTCTGATAGTCATGAACATATTTTAACACAAAATAACTATAAGGATTCCAATAAATGTCATGTAATACTAATTTCATCTTCAAGATTTGGTTGTTGTTTAAATGGACATGATACCAAGTATTTTCAATTTCATAGTTAAAAGACAAAAAAATCTAAAGAAACATCCAAAATGCAATCAAACAATAAAGAGTGGATATCATGGAATGGACATTGCAATTATTAAAAAAAAATTTACCTATCCACCAATGTCTTGTATGGCATTCCTAAAACATTTTCTTGCCCAAAATAATGATGAAGTGAAAGAGTCACAACATTAAAAACCATAGGAATCCCTACTATCAAAATTTTCAAAGTCAATGAATTAGGTGCCTGAAGGATCTCTAACAGCGAATGAATCCTATCCAAGTCATGCTCTGCATTGTCTCCCCATGATTTTTCCAATCACATTTCCTCTAACCTACCCACAATAGAGTCAGGTAACAATCAAACGAAGGCATTGCCATTTGTTTTAATATTTTATATCTATAAAATTTGAATCTATTTTGTTTAAGGAACACATTATTTCATATTTAAAGCCTTCCTGACATATGAAAAGGTATCAATCAAGTAGGACATCAAAAAAATCAACCTCAATGAGGTTCTCAAACAATTTCAAAAATATCAATATTTTTCTTGTTGTGATATCTTGGGTATAAAAAAGTAACATATCTGCAACAACAAAAATACATATATTACTTATGTTCAAACTCTGTATATGGTGTATTCTTAGGCAGCTTTTTAAGATGTTCCTCCACCTTTACCAAAGCGTATATAGATTGGTTAAACTCTGTATCATTTCATTCATCATCAAATTCTACAAGATAAATTTCACACATTATTTTTTCCCATTTCTCAACATGCTACATATGATAAATTGAAAGTCACATAAAACCAAGAGAAAACCCTTTTTCTAACCAAAAAAAAAAAAACAAACAATGCCTCTAATAAAAATTCATTCTATTATTAGAAAATGAAAAGAGAGTGGACCATTTTTTATGTTTGACTTTGCCTATTTTTGTTATGAAAATGATCTAGCTTTAGGAACCAACAAATGTCAGGGAAGTTGTAAATGTGAAATATATTATGTTGACCTTTGTAGACTTCTTTAAATTTATGTGAATGATGCCATTTTAAGAAGTGGTAAATCTCATAATAAGAAATGGCCACATTGGATGCAAATATTAAATATAAAAAAACTTGTGGACATGGCATGTAATCTAATAAATTTCATTGCAATGATTACCATGTGCCTACATGGGTTACAAGTCCTCAATATGTTAGTCTTGATGATGAAAGAGAGATGGCAATGATAAGTATGGGTGGTCCTAGTTTGTATGGTGGATATATTCAAACCAAGGTCGTCATATTAATGAATCTAGGTTCTGACATGGTAAACCTAGATCTGGTCCTCACCCAATTTCATTCCATCATACTTTATGAGGATTCAAGAGGAAATTACATGCCTTCATTTGATTCTTAATTATATACCAAAAGTGGAGGTGGATCTAAATTTGTGGGTTTGACTAGTTTGGAAAGAGATGCAATTTTTCACCTTCATACCAAAGATATCGATCAAGATACGCATCTGTAATTTCTTGAGAGGTTCAATTTCATACACAGGGATCAGATAGCCATACAAGTCCATAAAATCAATGCCCACCTGCGATGTGAAACACAACAAATTATTAGAAACCCAGGCAGAAAACACCTCAATGCCATTGATTTAGTGTTTGGAAGTGATTAATTATACAACTTAATTCTTTGAAGGTATGTTGTGTAAGCAAATGACGTTTGATATGTGATAATGTCTCATGTGGATTATCATATTCCTATTTTATAAGACCCAACTATTCCCTCTATTGTTGATTTAATCAAATAGAAACACTATAATATTATTGCAATCATTCGAGTGCTAGTATTAGGAGTTTGGTATCATTTTTATATGGAAATGGTGGAAAAGGAATGGGAGAAAACTTTCTCAATTCCAGCAAATGCACTGTAGTGGTATACATGGACACAACTTCCTTAGGTGTTACATAGGGGCCATATTTCAAGTAATTATGTTTCCGTTCCTGTTAAGAAATCAGCATAATTGATTAGTAATTTATAAACCTCTTTAATCTTGAACATTATAAGTTGTCCATTAAATGTAGTGGAGGGGAAATAAAAGCATTTATACTCTTCTTTCAACTAAAGGCATGTGAACCTTCCTAGATTTTTCTGACAGAATAAATTGTCCAAAATTTCACCACACCTTATACATTCATTATTATAATGAGAAACATTAGTCCACCAATTTGCTTTTGATTTTACATAACGAAGAACCATATTCTCAATTGGCATTGGTAGGCCACGCACCTGAAGTACCAAAGCAATTATATTATTTATAAACTTGAGATATAACAGAGAACAAAAATAAATAAAATAGTCAAATTTTTCATGAATAATTGAAATCTCTATTACCACATGTACCTTCTAGGGGATGTTTACCTTCCAACAACGCCTGAATTCACTCAAATGTTGTAAAACATAAGATATTTGTTCTGCTCGATGCCCTCAATCACAATACGACTGAGTATGTCAACAATTAGATAAGACAATCACTAACAATCTCAAAAACTGCATAACACTAAAACAAAATAGAGGAAGAAAAAGGATGTAGAAACTTCAAAGAAAACAACCAAATTAATCATTAGAAAATGAGCTTGGAAGAGGAGAAATTGCATGCACATCAAGGGTTGAACATATATAGAATATATCAACTCAAGCCTATTTACTATCAACATCTAAATGATTTCAAACTAATTGATACATCCCAAACCATAAAAACATCCCTTTCCTACCAATTATCACAGAAGGAAAAAATTAAAATCACATGACATTGTATCAAGAACATCATGCATGACAGCTGCTCTAAGCTCCAAATCAAAATGACTTTCAACCCTTTTTTTTTTCACAGTGTTTTCCACTCCCTTTGAATGACTACCTTAAAAATGTTCGTGCAAGCAAGTTTCCAAGCCACCTTTCTAGTAGTGGTCCTTTCCCAACATGCCCAATGTTAAAACAATACTAAATAAAATGATTCAGATCTTTACACATTCTTATTTGTCGCATAAGCTAATACTTGTAACAATACATGCTAGTAAACTTTCCTACATGTGAAAATGTATGTTGTAATTCATTTGCTAACTATAAATCGTCTACATTTCCTAGTCGAAATTGGATATTTTCATCAACAACTAGTTTTGTTAGTTGCAAAATTCCATAACATAAATGGAAAGAATTTCCAAAACATGAATTCTTATGCTCCTTCGCTGTGAGTGTCTTCACAAGCTTCATATTGAAATTGTAATCAAGATGAAAATAATTCAAGTTCTTTTGATGAACAAGAAGATTCAACATATAGTACCTTTTCTGCAAACTTGAAGCCCAACCTCTTCCCAATCAAACTCAATTGTCTGGAAAAATTTGGTAGCTTGTAAGGAACAAACCAAGTATCTCTTCTTTTGATCCTTTGGAGTCTTGTAATGAAGTTCATTCAACACATAAAATTTAAGGAGATTTTGATAGCTCCCACAAATCTTGATTGGATATGTGGGAGGACTGCATGACATGAAACATTCAAGGAATCAAATCCATGGCACATACAAAACACAAGTAAAAAACATGAATATGTGTCATGCATTAGGAAAATGCATACCAGGGTTCCCTGTACCAATCAGAAACAAGAGGGATATCTTCTAATCTTTGCATATGACCTGATCGTATATTTAATAGGCGTGGAGAAAAAAATAATGAAATACCAGTTGTTTGTTGTATCTTTGTAAAGTGTTGTATCGTGCAACAAAGATTCCACACCTTCTAGAATAAAAAAAACATCGTCATCATCGTCTTTGTAATTTTTCCTCTCACAGAAATCAGTCTTATGAAAATAATTTGGATGAAACAGAGGATCAAAATACAATGCTGGTAAATTTGGATCTTCAGTTTTTATGTACATCACCATGGGGCGGTGATATACTCAAAGCTTAACTTTCCTAGACCTGTTGTTGTAGAGAAGAGGAAATGGAATTCCATACACTGTCCTGAGTGGAGAGCGGATAATAAGTTTATTAATATCATTTAATTCATTCCAGTCTTCATCACCCTTCTCCATATCTCGATACAAAGGCTCAAAATTTGGTCCTCGTGTTGTTAAAATAGACATGCCAGTAAAAGTATGAACTTGATTGAAACAATAACAATTATGACAAGAGAATACAAAATAGATAAACAAATACTAAAACAACAATTTTCTGGTCATAGACTTCATAATACCTAGTATGCACATGTTCAATGTTTTTTTTTTTTTTTGTAAAATGGCTCCATATCAAAGAGAGAGAAATAGTTTTTATCACTCAAGTCAAAAAAGTAGTTGTCCTGTGAGACGATGCAAAGTTTCCATGATGGTAAGTGATAAATGCCACCTTATATAACTAGGCTCATTTATTCTCATTGATGATGACATTTCTGCTCATAATTCTCTCATGCATGATGATGACACATATTGATGTGTTAGCTTTGAAGGATAGATGAAAATTTTGAAAAAAGAAATGTTTTTTTTCAGACCTGTTAATGAAAAAGTATTAGTTGAAAGAAAGGAAAGCTTAATAATTTGTCAACAACAGTTTAGACTAGGAGAAAAGACCCAAAACTATCCAATTCTCATTTCCAGTAATTTTTGATGAAACTAAGCCAAAAAATAAAGCATCGTGAACAAGTGTAATATAACCCTTGCTGCAGATTCTATATCAAATTAGAGCATGATATTTTCATCCTAAAGCATGCAAAAAAATATGAAACAACAACACTTTCCTTTGGAGGCCCAACACCATTTGTGACAACATCATACCAACATCATCACAATATTTGTTGCAAGTTATCTCTGCTCTTAGATTTTATATATCACAGGCACTTTTTGACAGGAAAAACACCTTCCAAATACTTCTTTTCTAAATGACTTTCTTGAAGATGAAGTGTACCCTAATGAATTGAGAGGTTGAAAATGTCCTTTATGGGTTGAAGAAAGCAACACGTGCATAATAGTCATGGGTTGATGAGTACTTATTGAGTTTGAGTTTCACCATGATTTTTGTAGATCATAACCTTTTATGATTTATATGATAAATCTATTTTTCTTGTCTTGGTCATGTATGTAGATGATATGACCCTTACAGGAAATTTTGAGAAGCCCATGCATGATGCAAGAACAAGTTAGTTTGTGAATTTTATATGAAGAACATAGTCCTTATGAATTTCTTTCTAGGTATGGAGTTTTTTTAGGGAATAAGTGAGGTGTTATTTGGACGAGAAATACATAGCAAATATTTTGAAGAGATTTCTGATGTTGGATTACAAACCCTTGGCTGCTGGTGTGGTTCCAAATCTGAAGTTCTATGTTAGTTTAGCTTCACATTCGGTAGATTTTTTTGGATATGTAGTTGATTTGTTCCCTGATGTATCTCATGAATACCGGGCCTAACATATGTTTCACAGTGAATACTTTGACCCTATTGATGGTTGAACTCAAAAAAACTAATTATAAACCTATTAAGAATGTGGATACTTGAAAGGCATAGTTAAGTATGGCTTGAAGTATGTGGTAGATGATGAGTTGGAATTTCATTCTTTTGTTGATAAGAAAGAATGATAACACTAAGAACCTTGGAAATGATTATCAAATTCAACATGAATTGATTCAGTACAAAACTGATTAGTATGAGAATTAATTTTTTGGTGAGAGACAATTCAACAAGAATGTAGCATTGTTGGTTTCACTACACCGTACATATAATTGATCCTAGCTGCATGACTCTCTTTCCAACTAAAATCAAAATAAAAAGTTATGTACCTTGTACTTGACAATAACTATTTCTGTAAAATATATCTATATTACTATTACTTTTAGACTCAGGTTTAGGTAGTTACTAGTACATAATTAATAAAATACTATTTCAAACATTTCTTAACTATATATATTCTAATGCCAAAGTTGAATGCTTTAGTCATTTGTGATTTTTTTAAGTGAGGACATGTCACTTGATCTACATCCTTTGGAACTTACAGGTCGTAGAATTTGTAGGATGGCTGAGAAAGCTGAAATTTAGAGTGTATTTATGTATATAGTGGGATCAAAATGGTAATAATATCCCACATGAATTTAAATTAAAGTTGTTGAATCATGCTCAATTCACATTTAGATTGAAAGCATGGAACGTTCTGAGGCTTGGAAATGACAACTGAGAAACCTCTGGCAATAATTTTGAAGATACAACAGTGACAAAATTGTTTGACAGAGTTGTACAAAGAATATCAGATGCATTTAATTTATCCTCTAATGATCGAAAAATTAGGTCAATAAAACTCAGAAGTTCAAGTCATAGTGCAAAAGCAACTAAAAATGTATAAATAAATAAATTAATTAAATGACTCAAGGGGAGGAATAGAAAAGGCATGAGCATATAAAAGCATAGGGGATCTCAACATATTTCTCACTTCAAGCTCTTAATCCCCTAGAAAAATTTAATAAGAAGTTCCTGTCAAGGCTTACCTCAATTGATCGCCCACAGTAATTACGATAGAAATAGATTCAATTATCGTTATTAATGACACATTATCAATAGACTTGATCTGAAAGACTATAATTTATTTTTCCAATTCCATCCATAGGATGTCATTTTCACAACACTGGGTAATGAAAGTAAAGAACAATGTGTAGCAACAGGGTGATGATCAAGAGAATATTTTATATTTCCAATACACAAATTTCAGCAAAAAATTATTTTTTTTTTCTCTTTTTTCTTAATTTATTATATTAGTGAAGATTTCCTTCACATGTTTGAGTGTTTTAAAAACTAGCTAAAACATAACCAACAAGTTCAACCAGTTCAACCCTCAAAGTCACTAGACAAGATGTTGATTCAGTATGCAACAAGTTGAGAAAATTGGGAAGGGTCTAGAAAACCAAAAAATTGTAAACATTGAGACAATATGGGTAAAAATCGGCAAACATCGGCTAGGCCAAAAAATCACGATTTTATGATTTATATGCAATAAAATCAAGATGTTTGCAACATTGTTTGAGACAACCAGTTCCCAAACTGAAACAGTACATACCCACCAGTGCAGATAAAAAGGGAAATTACAAAAAGGAAAAAAATCTCTCCAAACCCTAAGTGAAAATTATATAATGATGCCCCCTATTTTCCTCACACCTTTGTCTTTGATAAATTGTGAATGATTGGAATCTACAGAGCTACAGTGAAGAGCTTTGATTGAAAAAGAGATTTATCATGACAATCATTGGTATGTAGTTATTGATTGTAGGTTTTAGCCAGTAGGAAGATTTCTTTTGGACTCCAGACACCATTTAGAGCCTTGATATTTATGAATTTTTTTTTCAAATATGTATTGCACTCAATGCCATTTTGTTATATTTAATCCTACATGCTATATAACATATAGTAACAAAAATGTGAAACCTTTGCATATTTGGTGTCTAATAGTTTTAGTTTACATTATTGTACATGAAAATATAGTTTATATGACAATTTTCATCCTATATGTATTTTTAGTAAACCAATTTGTTAGATAGTTCTAGTCCAGTATGACCCTTGACCAGTTTCAATACAAGTTCCAACTTCTAAAACATTATTTGTTTGTCTTGATTAATACATTTGCAGTGTAGTTCCTTGAAGCCAATCAAATATTGCATAGCGCATATCTTCTTAAATCTCATGGATCTTCTAAGGATGATCTATTTTTGTTAGTGTTAAACTAACATACATGCATAGATGCATATATTGATAGGTGTTCTGAACGAACAATGTTTGAAAGGAATCCACATTCTCATTAACTTGACTCTAGGGTGTTGTATTTTAAAAAATTGGCAAGGTTTTGAAAGCTTCGTTGTTGGATGAATGATATTAATTGTCTTTAAGTTTGGATATTTGTTTATTTCTCATATTGTTGAAATATTCAAGAACAATCATGTGAATATATCCACACAAGAGAACATTGGAAAACACACTACAAACCTTATGCCATAGAAATGCAGTTGAATTAATGTCGTTAGGCTCTTTCTTCCCTTTCCAGAATCCATTAGACACATAGGAATAAAACTCAACCATGACTTGCATATAAATGGTGTTTTATCAGAGAGATTCCACTCAATACCATGCATCAGAAAATGGTGAAATCCCAAGGATGTTACTCAACCAAGATTTTCATATAAATGATGTTTGATCAGATAGATTCCATAAATTAGCATGTATTATAAAATGGTGAAATATCAAGGTTGTTGTAAGAGTTATACCCCATCTTCAAGGTTTGCTTGTATAGAATGAGAAGATCACTAATTACTTAAGTTGAGCGATCCAAAATGGTTTTTGATAAAATAAAAGTGGCTAGGCAGATTGAAGGCTATTTTGACTAAGGTTTAATGCTATTGCACTAAACCCATGATACCACAGGCTTGACTCATAAAGCTCCAACAAAGAAGAGGCGCGGAAGGGTAGTCAACACTATCATCAGTAGCACACTTCACCTTGTACAACCCCCTAGAATCATAGTCACCGGGTTTGTGTTCATGTTTGAACATCAAATTAAAGAAAAATCACCCCATAAAGAAATTCAATAAAATTCACCACTAAATTAAAATATATCTATATAAAAGACTTACATATAATTCTTTGAATATAACATATAATAAATAATAAATATATTAAATTTAACATTTATAAAACATGGTACATATAACTTAATAATTGAAAAGAAAATATTGATAAGATTTATTTATTACAGATTCAAATATATTCTTAGGTTAAAGAATTTATGAATATAAATTCACTAAACATAATCATTCAAGAATATTTTGTTGAAAGAATTGGAACCAAATCCAAAAGTGTGACTCTCAATGTATCGCAGAATGTTTCAATAAGAGGCACAAGTACAACTTAGTTCATAATATGGGCAAATTGGAGGAACAGTTTAATGAACAAAAATTTGCTACCAACTATAAGCTTATAGAGAAATACTTGGCTCACATCATATCCAATGTAAAGTTTTCAAGAAAAAAGAAAAACAACCCCTCTTTCAACATAGATCTATAATAACATGCCAAAGAAATGATAGCCTGTCATATGGATTTAACCTTAAATTAGAAACCCCTGTTGAATGGTATCAAGGGAAAAATAAAACAATTAAATGATGAACGCTGCTTGTTGAAAACCCTCAAAGGTTTAGATCTTGCTCCAAAATATAGGGATGAGAGACCAATGGAAGACCACGAGGCTAAAGAAGACCCCCACCATCCCATTTCCTTGAAGTGAATGAATAACACGAATATTATTAGGTCCCCCTCTCTATGAGGGTTTATTTTATATATTTTATTTCTATTGTTCTAATATCATATGATTTTGTGGCTAACATCCAAACTATATCCAACACTGGCATGTATTGCTTTTATTATATTTAGTGGATAGTGACCTAACTATACTTAGTATTATTTTATTTTCATTACGTTGAAGGCATTCTTATTGTGAGGCTGTATGAGCTAAAACTGTAAATATTCGTAGGTCAGGACTGTAGATCTCCTCTACGTGGCATTTTTAAAATTAATTTTCCCACCCTCCATTTTAACTCTGTCGCCCGCTGTCCATTTAACACAGAGAATGAAGTATGAGGATCCAGCGCAAAAGAGATATGCACCTCAAATTCCTTAAGGTTTCGTAATGTCTCACGAATTATGGGACTTCTTATTGTGCATATCTCTTTTCCAAAGGGGAATCACGTATGAGGTTCCTGTGGAGATTCATTAAGAGCACCTCAAATTTCTTAAGGTTTTCCAATGTCTCATGGATTCAAGTCCTGGTTAGAGTTATTTTTCACCCAAATTTTGTTTTTAGTGATCAGGGATATGGTCATGCTTGTTTTGAATTTATAAAATACAGTGTTGTGGGTTTGAAAGGTTTCAAAACCACAACCATTCTGAACAAAAATGGAGCTACTAACAACTTATCTAGAACTTAAATCAATTCTAGACTTAGAGAAGTACAGGGGAAAATTGAAAAAGCATTCACAAAAGATGAATTTTTAGGACCCAATGTTGATAGGATTACAAGTATCCTTAAAGAAAAGAATCCTTTGATCCCAATGGAAGATTTACTGGAAACCTGTGTCATTAGTTTCACTCTTCTGATTGTGGAGAAGGTTGTGAGGAGATGCTTGAGAGTGAGTCATTTGGCGCTCAGGTTTTTCAATTGGCTCAAGCTTTAGTCCAGCTACATCCACACTTATGGTACATACAATGTATTGATCTACATTGCGGGCGAGGAGAAGGACTTTTCCTATGTCAAACACTTTTTGGAAGATATGGATAGAGATTCATGTCCAAAGACAATAAAAACGTGAACCATATTGATAACCCAATATGGGGAGGATAATTTGGTCGCTAGAACTTTGAAGACCTTTTAAGAAATGGAGAATTATGGCAATAGACTTGATAAAAATGCATATTATTATATTTTTCTATTCTTTGCAAGGCAAGAAATATAGATCTTGCTAATAAACTCACAAGCGGACTCTTTTAGAAAATCTAATCCTAGATTTTCCCACATACAAGTTTCTCATGAAATGTTGGTGTGAAAAAAGGAAACCCTTTGAGAGCTCAAGCACTTGGAGATGGGATGATGAGGTTAGCCCATATTTCTGAGCAGGAATTTTATTCTTATCTTTTGAAATGTTACTGTATAGTAGGCAGGATTGAGGAATCCCTTGAACTGATTCATGAGATTAAGGAGAGAAGTTGTTTGCCTAAGCCCGAGATTTTCCACATGCTAATTAAAGGTTTGTGCATAAATGGAAAAATGGATGATGCTAAGAAATTATTAAATTTCATGAAAATGAAAAATTGCATGACTGGTGAAAATGTTTATGGCATCCTTGTCGATGGTTACTTGAAATCAAACTAGTTGGATAAATCATTTTAAACAATGCATATCATGAAAGAACTAGGTTGGATTCCTATTGTTTCGAGCTACACTACATTGGTTCAACATATTTTCGAGGAAAAAAAATACAAATAGGCTATTAATATCTTTGAGGAAATGCAGGAATGTGGTCCTGAACTTGATGTTGTAATTATCAAAACAATGGTTGTTGGGGAGGTAAGCTAGTTCCACATTTCTGAAGCATGGGAAATTTTCAATTCCATGAAAAGCAAGGGACTAAACCCCACTTGGAAATTATATTCTATATTCATTAAAGAGCTTTGTAAATTTATTAGCTCGGAGGAAGCTTGCAAGCTTTTGTTGGAGATGAAGGGAAAAAGTATAAATATCGGTTCCAGGATCTTCCAACAAGTTTTTTACTCTCTATAAAATGAAGGGAAGAAACATAAGGTTGTTGAAGTGACAAGAGTTCAAAAATCATTTGATCTTTTTCAGGGAGAAAAGGAGGCTAAAACAAGAATTAATGAGATTGATGTTCCACATTTCAGTCTCGACTATGCTACTGATGAATACAACCATAAGCTTTCAAATGATGGCCATGTTGTTCTGCTTCAGAATCATCCAAAAAAAATGCAGTATGATTCTAATGTAGAGGCAAGATGTATATTGGAAAGAGACTATGCAGACTCTGAATTTTAGAAAATACGTGGAATTATTTTCAACAACAATAATCAACACTCCCTAGAAGAATATTTACAAGAAAGTGAGGTGACCTTCACCTTGCCTCATGTGATTGCAGTTTTGCACAGCTGACAGAAACATGGATGTGTTGCGCTAATATTTTTCTCCTAGGTTAGGCAGTTGTATGGTTACTGCCATACTACTGAAATGTACAACATGGCCATAAAAATCACAAGCAGTGCAAAATATTTCAGGGATATGAGAGGCTTTTTAGCATATATGAGGAGTGAAGGTTTCTGTATCACAACTAATACATGGACTATTATTATAACTCAATATGGTAGAGGCGGCCTAACAAATGCTGCTTTGTTGAAATTCAAAGAGATGAATGATGATAACTGCAAGCCTAATGAAATTAAAAATAAATATTCAATCATGTTTCTTTGTGGAAAGAAAGCAATAAATATACAGGAAACAATGCAAGTATTCTAGGGGATGTTACATGATAGTTTTATGCCAAACAAATCCCTTTCAGGTATTTTCCTTACTAGTTTCTGTGAAGACAAAAAGTTGATAGATACTAGAAAATGTGTTGATGATTTACAAAGAAGAGGGTGTTTTAAAACTCAAATTATTTGTTCAATACTCGTAAAAGGCTTCTCTAGGATACCAAAAAATGTCACATGCCCTAGAATTGGTGGATGAAATGAAAAACTGGGGATGTGTCATTGATGAATATGTGTATGATAGCCTTCTCCCTGGTTTGTTAAGAATAGGTCAAGTAAGTAAGGGTTTAGAAATCTTCGACAGTATGAGGGATGTAGGTTATTTACCTACCGTTCATATATATATACTTCTATGATTATTAATTTCTTTAGGGAAAATAAATCAAAGCAAGCCTTATGGTTTCTTGAGGAAATGAAAAAGGTTGGCTGTAAGTCGACCGTTGTTACGTATACAACATTAATTAGAGGGTATGTGAATGAGGACATTATGTATAATGCTTTGAATAATTTCAATCTCATGATGGAGAAAGGGCCTGCTCCTGATTTTGAAACTTACTCTACATTCATTCATTGTCTTTGTAGGGATGGTAAATAAAATATGGCACTGGAACTACTATATGACTAGTGCTGTGAACTTAAAGACTATGTTTTTTGGTTTTAACAGAGAATGAAAAAAACAAGAAGCTCTGAGGGTGTAGCGGGCCAAATGGGCCTTGTCTCGAAGAAGTGAAGTTCTATGAGCTTACACTATAGAGATTTGTAGGTCAGGATTGTAGATATCTCCTCTACATGGAATTTTGAAAATTAATTCTCCCGCCCTCCATTTTAACTCAGTCGCCCATCGTCCATTTAACATCGTCGACGTTCTGTTTGCACCCTTTTGCAAATGATAATTATATTATGAGATAATGTACAAGGGCCCAAAACTAGTGTTCTAAAACTTGGTCTGATTTAGCTCGATGGGCCAGTTTGGTACCAAATAAGCCCTACTCCGCCAAGTAGATGCATGATGAACCCATACAGAATCCAAGAAAAAAATTCAGTATTTAATTAAAATACCTAAAAACCCAAAGCATCAAACTAAGCAAATTGTTATAAAGAGATCTAACACCCCTCTATTTGTCTCACACCTTTCTCACAGAGAATTTATGAGAATTTGGAGTTTTGGAGCAGCACTGAAATATTGAAGAGAAATATGACGCTTGAGCTTGGTGTTGGTTTGGTTTTTGTTTGAGGTTGTTTGCACTGGATTTAGGTAGCTTAATCATGAGGCTATAGTCCATCTTGAACCTTACAGAAGTTGTGGACCAAATTTTTGTGCCCACTGCCCATTATTCTCATTTCCAAGCATGTTTTCCCTCTCTTTAAATTGCAAATGTAAATTCTCTGAAATTTGTCCCTGTTTTTAATTTTTTTCCCTTCAAAATTCAAATATTTGCCTCTTTAAATTACAAAATGCATATCATTTGAAAAATGGCCCTGTTTTGAATTTGACTCGGACTTTTTAATTTGCACGGGTCTAGAATTATACTACTTGGATTTTAGAAATCTATTGTTCTCTTTCAAACTGTAGATTGGAATTTTGCCATGGTTGCCACCCTTAGAATCAATGATCCTGCATGGATCCATTCTGATATGGATGGTGTGAAAAATTAGTATAAATACTGCAAGAAGTCCATTAAGAAGGGAAGGGGGAGTGGGAATTCATAGATTTAAAGAACACTTGGCTAGTATAAGAGGCCAAGCTTCCCATGCATGGCCCCATTAGAGGATATTGGACATATTATATTTGAATTGCAAAACCAGCTTGCAAAGTTTGAAGAATACAATGCTAGGCCAAAAGGAAATGGTTGTAGCATGTTTTTTAGACTCTAAAGCCTATGGGGGCCATTTAGAGCTTCGTTGTTGCTGATATATATTGGACTCAGTGCCATTTTGAAACTTTTTTGATATATTTAGCTTTACATGGTATATTTATGTGCCATGAGAAGACTTTTGCATATTCTATTTCAATGGTTTGGAGTCTTATATATTTTTTGGTAAATCAAGTCACTGAAATAAGATTCGTTAGAGTCTGAGTTTTGAAACATTGACTAACACATACAAAAACTTTCCAAACTTCATATATGACATTATTCAAGCCAATGGACTTGATAGACTATATAATATTTTAAATGTAAGGGTTTCTCAACTGAATTCTCAAATAGAATTTAAACATTTTGACAATTAGTATATATGAACAAATGACTTACCATTTTCTTATTAAGAAATTGGAAGAAACCAATTCACCATAATTAGAAAAATTCTCAAGAGGATGATAAACTCAAAATGAATATTTATGTGCTCATTCTTGCTCTTGTGCCCCCTACACTGTCTAGGTAAATCATTCAGGCCTCCTAACTGAGCTAGAAGGAAAAATGTTCTTTGTACCTCCATTGTACTAGTATCTAACTGATTTCAATTTTATTTCACTGTAAGTTTTGGAACAACCTTTTAGGAAACAAACTTCTATTCCTCCCGAATATTTGTTGCATGACACTTGTTATCACCCTAGTAATTTCTCAAGATTGTGGGCTTTTTATTTTTAGTTTAAGAAAACTAGGGGTAACCACAAACCTACTTTGGAAATTTAGGATCTAGCCTTCCTAAATTTTAGAGAGGGCTCTCTCCTTATGAATTAACTTTTTTTTTGTTTAATGTTTTAGGCTAGTTATGATAGAACAATTGGTTTTGGTTTTGAATTGGTTTGGTGGGAAAAATCACTTAAAGATAAACCAGGGAACAATCTACTTGACCATTGGGCTAATGGAGTCTAAGTCTAGATAGCAGTACTAGAAGGCAAGGCCAAAAGGCTGAAAATCTATTCAGGGCAAGATAGATAACCCTCAGAGCTTTGGTAAAATGTTTTTGATGAGATGGTGAAGTCAGGACAAAGGGCAATGAAGGATCCTTTGATCCGGACAATAGAGGAAGGAGGAATAAATCAAACGGGATTAGGAGTAGTTAAGAATTCCTAACATCGGAAATCAGTTGAAAACATTTAAATGGTAACTTAGTTAAGACAGGGAGCCATAAGCTAGTCCTGAAGTAATATTCCTAGTTACTCATTAAGAAAGAACAAACACATAATGAAATAAATGGAACTTCAGAAAATAAATAATGACAAGATAGATGCACTTTACTCTTTAACTTATCACGAGAATCCTAAATTATGATGTCCAATTAGCTTTGTCCAGTCTGCTACTTTCGAAATCAACACATGTAGGCCTCCAATGTATCAACAAAAATCTATAGTAATCTTAGCAATTTTATTCCACCCTAAATAGTTCACAAACTGAAGTATTTATACAAATGTTTATTACAAATATCCTAGAGAGATCTAGGAAATATAAAATATCTTTACACATTAAGAGGGACAACTTCTTAACAACTTTAGCAAGTTGTCCTCTTATCTAGAAAATATAGAACTAACTTATCCAACAAAAACTATTTGTTGAATAGTTGTCCATGCTTGCTGGCACATTGAAAAATATTTTTTTGGAAGATGACTTAACTGATACTCTTTCTAATTATACTCTTTAATACTGAGCTTCATCCCTGATGTTCTTTCATGTTGTTTATTTATCATTTTACTGCTGTAAAAAGGGAATTTACAGCAGTCAAAATCAGTTGGCTGTTGCTTTTCTCTCTGATACACTTTGACTCTGTTCTTTCACCCTGATACTCTTTCCACTGATATTTTAACCTTTAACTATCGTCAAAAGAGACTTCTCAATAGTAAAAAATCAAAATCAAATAATTGTTTTATTGTTTCCTTTTCAGATTGACTGTTTCACCTGCACTTTCTTTCACTGTTTTGCTTCTTTGCTGCTACAACAAATCTGTAAACACCTGCCACTATTCAGCATTTGGTATCTTCATATTTTTCAGCTTCATGTAGTTCTCATCTGCATCAATGTATTTGGAAAATTTTGGTTTGATGAGAAACAAATGTTTAATTTCATTTTGAAGGAAAAATAAGTCTTCAATATATTGGAGGACAACCTTTCCAGTGGGAGAGCCCTGTGGCAGTGGCTTGTTGACCTATTCTTTGGCATAATCCCTTATCTTTTTGTCATATTCTTTTTGGTCCATCAACTTCTCATTGAAGACATGAATATCTGGAATGCCAGTTTGTCTTAGCATAGTGTATTTTGCTAAAAACTTGGTAATAGAAAAATTTATGGCATCAAATTTTTCTTTTAAATTGTTCATTAGATTTTTTGTTGTCAAAACTTTCTTGATTTGCAATATTGTCTCTGTTCTATCCTGTATCTCCAATTCTTCTAGCTCCGTTCTATTTTTATTGTTCAAGAAAGTGATTAGCTTTAATGCTTGTGCGTGTTTATCTGCTAATTCTTTTGTTGTATTTTTAATTTCTACTTGTGCTA